>JBDFRD010342642.1:0-10170 GCA_039654405.1 Bullina lineata | reverse complement strand
TGAAATTTCTTTTGATGTATGCGCATACTGTAGCCTGTTGTCAGATCTAACCCCCGCCCCGAAGTCTTTTCTGGTGGATGAAGCCCCGAGAAAAGATTTTGCATCGGCAATTTCTTCTCCGTGATTACATTTTTCATATGTAGTACCCGTTTCAAGTTCTTCACTGGTCAGCGCTGGGTGGGTAGATTTTATTGCGTCACCAGGCGTTGAAACCGAGCTTTTGGAAAGACCTGTGCGCTGCGAGTTCCAAGTAAAATTTGGAGCCTTCCGAGACACGTTCGGCAAGTCGTGCTTGAATAGCCTCGCCCAGCCGTGATCGTGAGTCAAGCTCCCTGGACAGAGAGTATTGATGGCGTTGTTGTTGTTTCCTCTGGACGAGTGGACGGAGGCTAGCGATGAGGACGTGGATGACGACAAGAGAGCCGATGGGGAAGGAGGCACCCTGTAGTGCGCTGAACGACTTCCAGACGAAGTTGGCTGTGGTGTCGACTTCTGCCTGCTGTGTGCAGGTTCTTCGGATTCCTTCGCTCTTGTCTCTTGTGCAAAAGAAGGGGTTCGATGATGTGACATAGATTCACCGTTGCTTTTCGGTGACCTTACCTCCTGGTTGCAAAGTTTGAAGTCAACTATGGTCACGCCTTGACGATGTCGCAAACCATCGCTCAGATGGAAGGAAGTCGAGTCACTAGAAGAAGGCGTCTCAAACGCACAGGCGCCGGACAAGGCTTGGACTTGGAGACTTCCATCGATATCAGGCGATAGATAAGAAGCACAACCGCCTGGTGTCACATCTTTGGGTGGCCGTGTTTCTTCTTTGCCATTTGCTTCTACGGCTACTAAATGATTGTTGGAATATCCTGCAGTGCCCGCACCTTCGATCGCTGTTAAGTGATCACTGATGCCAGACAGCGCTGCTTCAGACGTTGAAAACTTTGAGCTAGAACTTCCTTGGAATCCACTCGTCGCCAAATGCAGCACAGGTGGATTGATGGTCATCGGATCTTCAGAATCAAAAGGAACACAGCTCGTCCACTTTGTCGATATTCCAAGACTTCGAACAAGTAAATATGGTTGTTCTATATACTCTATATCATTCATAAAGTCATTCACTTCCGTGGATGGTGATGCCATGTGTAGCAAAGTCTGTGCACAGTAATGAAGATTTTGAGTTGGACTATTACTGGGTAACCGTGGAGTGAACTCTGGGAGTTCGGAGTTTGAGTTAAGCGTTGGAGATTCAGAATGAACCTCTCCTTCAGAATTGGAATTCACGTCCTTGTCGGTTCTAGTTCTAGAGCCATTTACTGCTGTTCCGCCTAGGGCTGTCAACTGGGGTACTTCTGTTTCAATGAGAACATTGGTTTGTACTTCAACGTTAGCATTTGGAGTTGTAATTTCACTGATTTTCCTTACTTTGCACATGGATGGCACACGTGAGCTTCCAATGTTTGGGTTTTCGGAGCAACCATCGGTATAACTATTTTGAGCAAGACCCTCAGTCTCCAAATCGTGATGTTCATCATCCAGTTTTGGAGGGTTTGTGCTCGTATTGGATAACGCAGCAGTAACCACTGACGCCGTGTTGGGTGTATTTTCTCTTGGAAGACTCTTATTCGAAGTCCTTCGGTTTAAATCTAAGGATTTGGGGGTTGCTGTTTCTAAATTATGTCCATGACGACCGCTGCTGCTGCAACACTGTTGGATTTCTGGTTTGGGACATAAGACGAGAGTAGGGCACGACCAAGAATAAACATTGTTTACAGAATTAGAACTTGTCTCAACGTTCTGTGCAAACTGTTCTGACGGCTGTACACCCTTGATTTTTCTTGGATATTCTGATTTGTCACCAATGCATTCTAAATTCGAAATCTGCAAGTCCGCTAGTTTCAAACAATTTTCCTTCTCAGATTCAGATTTCTCGTAAAGGTTTTCCTTTCTGCTCGAGTCGTTGACATTTTTCTTTTCGACATCTGAGGCTCCTTTTCTTCTTCCTGGCTGCGAAATTGACCACTGCCTATTTTCAAAGTCTACTGCACTTTTTGATATCCTTTCTAAAGATGCGTCTGAATGATGCTCTGTCTTAGCTGAAGATGAAGATGCGTTTTTACCTGACATCTTGCCGAATACAAACTTTACACCTGATTGAACTAGCTTTTTGTCATTTCCGCCAACATCACTCGCTTTATAAGAAGTCTGAAGTAATTGGCTGCCGCCGCCACCCAAACTCTTGTATTCTGTTCTGACTTTCGTGCCCTCCGTTTGGGTTACGCCTGTAGCAAACTGGCTTCCTGAGCTAGTATCAGCCGTTACGATCATTTTGTTTGTGACATTTGAGTCTTTGTTTCTGTCCTGATTTTGAATGATTTTAGCTGTTAACTCATTGCGGTTGGAGACAACGTCATCAGCGTGAAGAGTGAGTTGCTCTTGATCCAAACGCTTAGGTTCTTTGGTGAAGATCTCCGTAACAGGCATGTTGGAAGTTGATAAACTATTTTCTGACACAAATGAGCCTGGGGCTGTCGCCTCATTTTTGTTATTTTCTGTTTTTGTCAAGTTTGATTCCCTTGGCATGTTCATGTAAACGTCCTCTTTATTTCTCTCCTTTATTTTTGCTCCGTTTCTGTTTCTTTCCACTTTACTTCTAAGTATACTGAATATTTTATTCTGTTCACTCATTTCTTCTTCTCTCGACTTGGAGCAACCCTCACACGAGTTATTTAATGACGTAATGCTGCTGTCACAGGCATAAAAACCATGCGTCGGAAACGGTGGTAGGCAGTAAGCGTTTTTACTTTTATTCCGGGAGCGATCAAGTTTTTTTCTTATGAGACTTAAGGAATCCACCGGCCTTGGGTTTCGTCTGGAGCTTTGAGGAGGACGTTCGCTTTCACCGTCATGTTGTCTCGAGACCACCTCATCTCTGGAGTTGAAGAAGTAGAACCCAGGTTGCTGCGAGCATGGTACAGGGCTGGCCACGTGTCCGATACCGGACGTTTCTGCACCTAGCGTTTGTTTGGGTTTTGTCTTTGGACTTTCTCGGACAAAAAAAGATTGTCTGCTTGAATAGCCGGAGGCATTAATATTTGCCTTTCGTTCCATGAGACATGATTGGTAGGTTTCGTTTGCTACGTTCGAGACAGAAGCACAAAGGTCCGGACTTTGAGGTCGCGTGTTGTGCGATGATTTACGAGCTGAGCTGTTGGAAAGGACTGGTGAACAAGACGGTTCTACCACGCGCAATATTCGTCTCAAATTCTTGATACGTTTGGGCGGACAGCGGCAAATAACCTTATGAAATTTGTTCAATAATGCTAAATGTTCAGCGGATATTTTTCTGGCTCTGAACAAATGTTCCAGATAAAACGAACTATCTCTGCGCTTTTTAAGCCTCCGATGAAAAAGCCTTTCATGGCCTAAGGGGCCAATGATGTACCTTGCTATTGCGCGTTTTGTTTGTTTTATTGGGAAGGTCTGGTTTGTACGACGACGCCCTCTTCCGCCTGTTTTAGCCATATTCAGTCTTTTTGTTGCTTTCTCATTTCTCTTCTTATTGCGTCGCGGTTTGCTATTTTGAGTCTTGGTCTCGACCGAGCAGCTGTTATTTCTCTTGTTATTGCTTCGGGGTTTGGTATTTTTAATCTTGGTTTCGGCCAAGCAGTTGTTGCTTCGGCACCAACATCGACTATGTCGACCTTTTCTGAGACAAATCGTTCTTCTCCTGTGTGGATAGCTCGGAGGTGGAGACATCATTTTTCTCCTATGCTTGTTTCTTGCTCCTTTTCTCTTCGACTCGCTGTTGAATCGCACAAATCTATGCAAACTAATTCTTCTGTTTCGCCTATTTTTATTTTGTAAAATGCTTAAACGCCGAGGAATAATTGGCGTCATGGAATTCTCAAATGAAGATTTTGTTCTTTGATCGTATGGACCTGAAGTACGTTTGGAATTATTTTCCACCTTTCTAAGTTTTCTTCCTTCCTTCATAGTCGTTGGAGAACTTCGGTCTTCTTCTAATTTTGCTCTGCGTGGAACAGGGTTGCAACGCTTCTTTTTTCTTAATTTCGAGACATTCAATCTGCGTGACGAAGACGTCTTGTTACGCAATAGTTTTCTGTTAGCTCTACATGTTGTGCCATGAACAGTATCGACGGTTCTTCTTGACTGATTTGTGTTTCGCTTGCGCATGGCGACCCTTCCAGATTTTAGTTCTCTCTGAATGTTTATCCTCCTTTTCGGTTTCTTACTAACACTTCGAGAGCACAATGCCAACTTGCGCTCTTTCCTTTTTACTTGGTTGACATCGACTTCTTTTGAAAATCCCTTCCTTCGTCTTTTTAAAGATTTTCTTGCAGGGTTCGCCCCGATGCGTGGAACTAGCGGCAGGCACATATTGCAGCAGACTCCGCCTTGAACCCTTCTCCGACGGCAACTCCTGCTGTGCTCTTTTCTCCGATATTTCCGGGTAGGGAACGCGGGGCGTGGACAGGCCACCCGAGCCCTTCCTGCCGTTTTGATGGCTTTGAAAGTACAGGTCCGATAGTCAGTACTTTCGCGTTGTCTTGAGTTACGCCTCTTGCCCCGTGCACGACTTGCATTGTATGTCAACCCACGTGGATAAGTGCAAGACTTCGTTTTACTGCCACCAATCGATTTCTTGCGCGATACTCTCGTCAAGCGTTGATTTGACACATTTCGGGAGCTGCCAGTGTCTTGGCCTGAGGTGACTCTGTTCTGTTGGTGGGGCCTTTTGTCACGGACTTCCTCAAATTCAATTGTGGGGAATGTGGGAGTGACTCCGTGGGAAATTGCATCTTCCTTGGCGTTTGTGATCCTGCCGTGCACGTCCTTGGCAGCACCTTGAGGGGATTCATGCGCGGAATGGGAGTTGTTCTGTCGAGAAAGTCTTGTCACGTTCAGCGGGAACGCGAATGAGGGCCAGTGAGAAGTGGTCTGCGACGTCTTCAGGTGAATGTAATTCGGGTCGTGTTTAATCTGTTTGTTGTCCGTGGTGCCGCTTTTGTTTCCAATGAGACTGCACGTTTTGGAAAAACCTGTCTTCACCATCTCTTGGATGGAGTCGAGACGCTGATTCACCATCTGGTTCATGCTAAGCAAATGTTTATTCAATTCGTTCTGCGACTGTTCCAGATGCGAGTCGATGTGTTTGTAACAATTTAAAATGTTGCTCTTCAGCTCTTCCACGTAGGCTTTTTCATGGTTACCCTGCGTTGTATTCTTCACGTCCTCTACCTGTGGGTCTGGTTCGATTTGCATTGTGTCTTCCTCTGCAACTGTAGGATTCTGCGGAAATGGTCTTAGACTGTTGAGGGGAGAGCTGAAGATAAGAGGTTGAATCTCCTGACCTCCGCTTTCCAGCGCACCGTGTGCATTTTGGGATGTTGTATTAGAAGTATTCATATGCGCTGTCGCCCAGTAGTTTTCAGTTGTGGGACAGAATGGCGTAGAGTCATTTCTCTGACAAGATGAAACGGTGGAATTTCTGTAATCTCTTAACAATACTTTTTGGTTATGCTTCCTATAATGACATTCATTTGGGAGTTTGAAAGAAGCACTCGCCGTGCCTTGGTGCGCATAATCTGTTTCAAATATTTCTACTCTTGGCACTTGGACAAGCCGGTGCTCTGATGGAAAATGTACTCGTTTTGGTTTCCTTCCTTCAACAGACTGGCTACTATCAGTTTCAGCATCTTGCCTGTCTACTTTGCACTCGCTGCCTGCCCCGAAGACACATACAGGCTGAATTTTTTGTCGGCGCTGTCTCATTCGCGGAGCATCAAAGCGCCTTGATGACGGTGCCTTAGACCTGGCAGTGATTTCGTATGTCAGCGGTCGGGAATTGTTGAAGCCTTGTAAAGGATAACTGGCGTTGCTGTCATCTTCTCTCCTCCCACTTGAATTATACTGAATCCACGCCTCGTCCGACAAAAAATCGTTGAGCTCTCTTTCGAGCTCGGAGCCGATTTCTGAGAAGTCTTGCTTGGAGCCTTCAGATGTTGTGCTTGGAGAGGGTTGTTCTCCCGTGTCAAGGTGGTGGTGATTATTGTAGGAAACGTTTCTTGTTTCTTTAACATGGCCAGCGCGAGATTCCGTGTTTTTGTCTCTAGTTAAAACATTGATGTGGGGTCCATTATTCTTCCTGGAGCTTTCCACTGGATATAACCAAACTTGGCATCGGGCAATGTTTGGAGTGAATGCACCTGGTGTGTAATCCGCCCCAGAACCGTTGTTATTGAAATCGCTGGAATGTGGTGCTTTTGCAGTGCGGTCATTACTGTCATCAGGAAATGTGTCGGAGCAGCGATCATTATAAAATAAAGTCATGTCAGGAAATACCATTTTAACTCCATCTTCATTGTTCTGAACTAATTCATTTTGCGCTCTTGTTTTGGTAGGTTCGCTTTTCATGCAATACTCTGACCAATTTTGTTCAACCACAATGGAATCTTTACTACCATTTGGAAAAGCTAACAAGGTATGCGACACGGGCTTTCGAAGATCATGCGCACGCTTTGACGAACTTCTAATGGCCAAATTGGGGGACCTCATACTTTGACGAGGCAAAGGCAGTTGTGAAATGTCTCCCTTTTTACTCCAGTGCGGAAGAATGCAAACGCCATTGGCTCTTGCTGGCGCTGGAATCGCATCTACGGAGCGTTTGTCCGTATTTGAATCCGTCGGAGAAAGAACTTCACCGCCATCTCCGATTTGACCTGACCTTGGTGAAACTCCAGGGTCAACGTGATTAAAGAACTGCGGAGACACGTGCACTGACAGTATATCAGGTGTACCAGGTCTAAGCGTTTCTTGTTTTCTCGAAATAACGTAACTCCTGTTTAGTGGCTGGTTCGGAGTATTTTGGACCTTCTGAAATAGGCATTTGTTGTCCTCGGGGCTGTGCGAAATTGGCGAACGACTGGAAGTAGGTTGTTTGACTGGCGATAGTCGAGTCGGCCACCGGGTGTTATCACAAGCTTTTATTCCATCACCCAATTTTGGTTTTGACACTCGACTCGTAGTTACTTCATCATGTCTTTTATTTCTCTTCTTTGCGCCGAGCGTGGAGGCAGATTTTCCCGCGGCGACATCTTGACATGTCTTCGCGATGCTGCTGGACGGATCGGGTTCGCCCCGGTTGTGGTCGTTGTCCCGCGCAGTGAGGCTTCTATCAAACAACATGGGCAGCCGAAGAGGTTCTCTTTTCTCCACAAGCCTCGGGGTCACTGTCAAGAGATCTTTTTGATTTGGGCTCGTGTTTTCCGAGCGCGGAGATTTCACCTTTCTCACAGAGGGTAAGGCGTTGTTGCTGCAGTTCGCACTGCTGTTTCTCTGGACTGGGTCTGCAAAAGCCGGTAAGCTCAAATCTTCATGAGCAGAAAGCTTCTTCGATGCTTTGGTGGTGGACCGTTCCTGCTCGCCATATGAGGTGCAATAGGCATGAGCGGATAATGTCTTGACAGGAAAGAGAAGTTCGCACGAATCTGTTTTCTCCGTTGGCGAAGTTGCGAAGTCTCCGTCATGCCATTCAGAAACAGGCACGGATCGAGTGGTGGTGTTGACGCTGGATTTAACAGACAAAATGTTCCCGTTCAAAGATGGTGACACGACATTAATGGGTGAAGGTTTTTTCCTCAGTGGAGACTTCTTTCTTCCTGTGCTCATTTCGATGGTTTTTGGAGGAACCTCTGAGAATTCTTTTATATTTTCTCCAATTCCAAGCGTCAAGTCTAGTGTCTCTTTCTGTTTCATTTGAGCGTTTTCGTTTGGGATGCCATCACCAGAAAAGGGCTGGTCTATTGTAGGAACAGACGGTCGTTGACGGCAGTCTCGGTTCTTAGAGTCGCCCATCGTCGAATGCTGTTCCTCGGATTCCACAGAGGGGCATAGAGCTTGCATTCCGTAAACAGCAGTTACCCCGTGTCTTGGCTTTTCGTTCACAAGATCTGAGCAGCTTCCAGCTTTTTCACTGGTTAGTCTCCGACGAAGACATCCTCTATCGCCAGTGCGTGGCCACAGCTTGTGTTCAGAACAACCAATCTTGCCGTCGAGCAGAGGAATAACGCGTTTATGGGACTTGCTGTTTTCCTGCACCTTAAACCTATTCCACGTCTTAGATTGACTGCTGAAGTTAAAGCAACATTCATCATTGTCGCTCTCACATGCATCGACGCCTGGAAAATATTCTTTACCGGTACCTTCTTTTCTTGTTTTATTTATGTCATTGTCCCTGCAGTCCTCTTCTGCCTTCTCCTCTCCGTTCCTGGCCGCCACTTTTACTTCGGCGTCTTCAGTCACATGCACGACTTCTATTTTTTCTACCTTTGTCCTCACGTTCTGAGTAGCCCCGAGGCCGAACTTTGACCTGGTGAGCTGCGTTTCTCTGAATATTGTCGCCGAGAGAGAATTTGCTATTTTGTAGTGCAGGCTCGTCTTACCCTGCAGTTTGGGTACTCTCCCGCATTGAGGTTCCGCGATGCCGCGACTCTCAGCCCCTTCATTGCTGTGGTTGCTCGATGCGAGTCGACACGGGGAATCTGTGGTTGCGTTGTTCGTGTTTCTCTCATTGCTTTTCCGTTCCTGTCCAACATCGGACAACTGGGAACCTTCTCTAGAAACATATTTTGAAACTTCCTCGTCATTTGAACTCTCTGTTGTTTTTCCTGTGCTTTGGCAAGGGACCATTTCCTTTGATGGCACTGTTTCCTCCACAAGTGAAGACATTTCGGAATTTCCTTCGACCTTATCATGATCCGTTATGACCTCACGACGCTCTTGATAAATGTCTTCACACATGTTACTCAGATACTTCATATACTCTCCTAGAGGTGCTGATCGTATTATCTCTTCTTCGGTCTTGTTCCCGCACGTTTCGTCAACGTGCGTGCAGCTAACGGCGCTTTCTTTGCCAACAGTAGCATTTTTAGCAGACTCTACAGCCGATTTCTTCTCCTTTTTACTCAGGCGAAGCCTCGGCGTATGTCTTTTCTTCCTTGTTGGTTCGGAAGGAATAGTGATGTTCGACAGATCTTTAGAGATTTGCCTCACCTCCTCCATGCTTCTTTCAGCCGATTCTAAGAAACCTATATGACTAAGAACACTATTTCGAATACTGTTGTCCTGAAGTCGACACTTAGCCCTTTGGACGTTAGTCTCTGAGGATTTTGTGACCTTGACGGGGTTGATGTAATCTCCAGATCTCATGCTCCTCGAAATGAAAGGGGGAGACTTCCCTGTGCGTTTCTTACATATAATTTGCTTCTTGGAAGGCATTGTCCTTTTTCTCACGGGTTCGTCTTCCACAAACTCCACAAAACCATAGCCGTTTCTCCGAGCGAACTCGAGAGAGATGTTATAGATAGGGTCGTAGTCGGCGTCGATGTTTTCGAGAGTTGACGTCTCAGAGTAGGGCTCACAATTCGGGTTCGCTGGAGGAGCTGCCTCTTCCATATCATAGAAAACGACGAGAGATGTGGAGCCTATCAGCTCGAGCGCCTCAAGACTATCCAAACTCACGAGTGTGTACCAATACTCGCCAACCTTCTCACCTCCAGAGATGTTCGACACTGTTACCGTTTTTCTCGCCAGCAGCGTTGGTTCGTATCCACAAAGACGACCGTCCTCTTTGAGAATGTCTAACTCCTTACTCAGGAGAGAGCTATGCTTGCTTCCTAATAATATAATGTCCTTACTCGCCTCACGATTCCTGGGCACAACCATTTCTGTCGATTTCGAGCTGTTCCAGTCATTGTTTTGGTTAGAACTAGCGCCATAGCTACAGTGCTTTTCTTTCTGGTTCTTCTCAACGTCTCTGGGAGTGGACGGTCCGGCCAAATCTTTGATGTCCTGGAGTTTAGTTCGCTTGTACTGGGGCTTGACACCTAGACGAGCGGGTGTGCTGTTCCTTTTGTGAAGAGGATTCCTTCTGCGTTTGGTGCAGACCAGTGGTTGAAACAACGCTGTATTTCTGGTTGTGCCACTGAGCCCTGGGGTGATGCAGAACATGGGATGAGAGAGAGAGAGAGAGAGAGAGAGAGAGAGAGAGAGAGAGAGAGAGAGAGAGAGAGAGAGAGAGAGAAAAAGAAAAAGAGAGAGAGAGAGAGAGAGAGAGAGAGAGAGAGAGAGAGAGAGAGAGAGAGAGAGAGAGAGAGAGAG
>JBDFRD010342641.1:0-20737 GCA_039654405.1 Bullina lineata | reverse complement strand
GGAAGTAAGCCTACAACAGACTAGCGTCCTGTCTAAGAGATGAAGTAAAAATCATCTTTTCCGCTTCACGCTACTGAAACCGTGATAAGCTCCCACTCTATGGACCTCATTGGCCTTGAAGGAACTTTACTTACAGTTGACTTGTGTGCGGCTATCCTTACCTTGGCTCTGTGTTCAATGTTGGCCTTGCGATCCACCAGGAGACTGACCACTTCATGGCGCCCTTGGAAACAGGCCAGGGTGAGGGCCGTGTTCCTGTTGGTCTCAATCTGGGCATTGATGTCACTTCCCATGTCCAGTAACAGCTTCACCGCTGCTGTGTGTCCGTTCATGGCAGCCAGCATCAGGGGAGAAATTCCCAGTTTGCTGCCCGTTCTAGGAAAAAAACAAAAATTGGTACAAGTTATTGCCATTCATGGTGTAGTGTCTTCATTCAAAAGTAACATATTTCTTTAAGTACTTTAAGTTAGAGACCTAATTTCACAAGAGCTTTTAACAGAAATAACAGAAATTGAATCTCTTGGAATACAATAAAAAAGAACATCTGAATAGAAAACTACTGTCATGCTTCAACTATGAATGTCTCCAGTCAGACAAGGCATTATTTATTACATTATATTGTGAAGGGGGGAAAAAGCATACGGTATCCACAACTTGTATTTTTAGCTACAACCTCCCTTCCCCTCTAAACTGTTCAGTATCAATTTTAAAACATGATTATGGACCCACAAAGATTTTACACAAGTGAACCAGTCTACCTTGAATTGATCTCAGCGTTATGGGACAGAAGCAATTTGATGATGTTCACATATCCCCCTGACGCTGCCAGACTCAAAGGAGTATAGTCAGACACATTTCGATGCTCCTTGTTTGCACCTCGAGTCAACAGCAACTCAACAACCTGAAGAGAAAAAGCATGACAAAAATGTCAAAACTAGTATCATACAGTTGAAAACCACTGTTCTCCCTTCCCCACACCAATATCTCTACCTCTCTATGTATGTCTTATATACTGCACAATCAACTACTTACAACCATGAAGTAGTTGTACAAAGCTCATTCATCAGTAAGAATAAAGAATTGCGATAAAGAACCTAATTTATCAAAATACAACATTCAACTGACGATATAGTTACCTCATATCGTCCTCCAGAACATGCCAGAGATAAAGGTGTATCTTTTGTCCTCTCTGACTGCGCTTCAATTTCTGCACGGTGATCCAAAAGTATTTCAACCACCTCCACATGGCCAGCTGTGGCTGAGAGGATGAGTGGTGTGAAGCCTGAAATAGAACAATACAGTAATGAAAACACATCAAGTGAAAGCAAATTCAAATAGGTAATTTACTCATGGGGATAACAAACAAGTTATAACAATAAGACTTTCATGTCTAAAAACAGAAAACCTAACTGTCTGAAGCAAGTACAAATTGCTTTTGTTTTTTTTTCAATCCTCGCTTGTATTTGGGTTAACATTGCAAACATTTCATTAACAGTTGTATCAAAGAGTAGCAGGCTCATTCCCTGATTAGAATGCCGTGAAGCAAATAAATTGATTTGGGTTCCACACGGATATGAAGCAGAGCCAGCCAACATATCCAAGTTTCCTGGTTAGTCTATTCTTAGCTAAATTACATGCTCTTTGAATAAAAGTCATCGATACATTAACATTAAGAAAACACTTCATATATCATAAACCAACTTTACTGCACTTCATTTACATCAAAAGTCAATTATTTAACCTGTCATCAAACAAACGAAGAATCAACTGATTGACAGTATAAGGAACCTACCCTTCTTGTCACGATGCTCAATATCAGCTCCTTTGGCCAGCAAAAGACTAACTAATTCGGGGTGGCCCCCCGCACAGGCCAGGGTGAGCGCGGTGTCGTGGTTACTCTCAGTCTGGGAGTCCACATCCACAGAGGAATAGAGAGGATTGGTCGCAGTGGTGCTGGCAGGTAGGCCCAGCGCCTGGCCTCCATTGGCCTGCTGAATTGTCCCATCTGCATTGACCACGGTGTTCTGGTGAATCAGGGTCTGAGTGGTGGTCTGAACTACTCGCTGTTGCTTCCTTACCTGAAAAGATAAATTATGCTTCTTCAAATAATCGGCATTGTGATAAATTACCTAAATGCTACTTTTCTCTTAGGTTAAAATAACTGACTACAATCTTTAAATTTTAAAAGAGCTTTAAAACAAAAATACGAAAGATTAAAATACAAACAATTCTATAAAAAAAAAGAAATGCTTACAGAAGACATGACAGCTTAACAGAGAGAAATCCATGAGCTGTTGGCTTTACATACCTGGGGTTTGTTGATGGCAATGGTGTGAGGCCCTCCTGGTGTCACGGCTGGTTTGGTGAGGTGCAGTTGCTGCTGCAACAGGGCCTGAGCTTGTTGCTGCTGCTGTTGAAACAGGTGCTGTTGTTGCTGTGACAGGTGGGAGGGGGGTGCAGCCGTCAACTGGGTATTTGCCACACCTTGCAAAATGTGTTGACTGGACTGTACCTGGAGAGAACAAAACAATGTAATGTGTGATATCTGTAGAATCAGTAATACTGATTACGAACAAAGCACACAAGTTTCTTCACTGGTTTTGAAAATCTCAATGCCCCTGGATTGTGCTGGCTACCCAGCCCCCATTACAGGCTTTATCAGCTGTCAGATTACATGGAACAATTATCACAGGCTTCATCGTGTCAGTCAAAGTCATGTTCAAATTTTAAGCATGATATGTTGGAACCTATGGATAGATCTATAATACAATTTTTTTTTAATCTAGCACACTAAATATTAACATTATTACCATAGCAATCTACAAATTTTATATATATACAATATTTATGAGATTCTCGATTTACTAGGTATATCTAGCTGCATTAGAAGATGTTATATGTCTTACTATCCTGGAAAATAAAGCAGCTGAAATTTGATTTAATAAAAATGCTGAATACAGATGAATGGAAAAGGGTGTAGTACGAGTTACTGGATGACATGAATCTTGACATGTAATAAAAAACGTAATACACATGACATATCAAAATATTATCGACCATCAAATGAAAAGCTACAAATATCTAGAATATAAAATATATAATATAGATCAAGATCGTTCAACTTCAGAATGAATTTAGTGTGCCACCAATGGGCTAAATTCAATCTAGAAATTAAATCTTGATTCTTATCTCAAGTCTCTGTCAGCAGAACTGAATCTATTTAATCTATAATTAACAGATCATTCCCTATCATTTTAAACCAGTAAAAGATGAACCATAAATGTCACAGAAACTAAACTTAATCTAGATTCTAGATGTAAATCTACTAATCACTCAGTCCGTGATAGATCTAGATTCTCGAGCAAGGACCAGTCCAACACATCCCTTTGTGTTTTTGATAAGATCTAACTCAAAATAAGAGACACGGAAGAAAGAAGAAAAACTAAAGAGGCTGGGAACGAACTGGAGAGGGCTAGCTAGAACAGCCCAGACCAGAGTGCAATGGCGAGGAGTCGATGGCCTATGCACCAACTGGTGCGTCGGGCCTAAGTAAGTAAAGTAACTCAAAATAAAACTCCGATCAATGTCACTCACCTGTTGAGACATCTGCTGCATCTGCAGCTGGTGCTGTAGACTTTGTTGACTGAGCATACTCTGCTGGTTGAGCATGTGCTGCAGCAGCTGGTCGTGCTGTTGTTGTGTTAACTGGGGGCAGGCCGGCTGGGGCACTGGCTGCTGCTGCTGTTGTTGTTGTACTTGACTGACAGCTTGTACTTGTTGCCGCTGAGCTGTGTCCACAGTGACTTGAGAAGTGGAGGCCACAATCTGGGAAACTTCGACCGACTGGGATCCTAGGAAAGCAGAGGAAATATTCATACCTTTTCAAAACCAACAAAATAGAAGAAATTCTACACAAGTATAAAAAAAATAAAAATAAAATGTTTTGGCCCTATCCCTCTGGCTCTGGTCTTCAAACTACATATAGTGTTTAACTACAATGGTTACCAACAAATTTGAGGATTACAATCAAAGTTACTTTATATAAAAATTTTCAGATTATATCTTTTGAATAAGAAACAACACAAAATTTGAGAGAAAAAAAAAAAATGCCACAACTGAACATAATACTGGTGATTGATTAGTGAATTCCAAGAGCTGTTCGTTGAAGAGAATTTTAAAGGCGATTCTTACCCCCGTTGTGCTCTGTTTGAAACACGATGGGTTGAGTCTGGGTGAGGAGAGCTTGCTGCTGGGAGGTACTACTTCCGGGCACCAACAACTGGCCTTTCACGGAGTGAACCACAGGCTGAGGGGGAGGGGGAGGAGGAGGTGGGGGTGGAGGCTGCTGCAGGGGCTGAGATGGTTTGTTTCCAGCCCGGGCTTGTTTGTTGTTTCCATTGCGTTTGTTCCCTTGATTCTTCCCTCCAGCACTGCGGTTGTCTAGTAAGGAATTGGAGGATGCTACAGAGGTCGTGGGAGTTGATGCTGGGGGAGATGACAGCGGTACAGGCTGAGCTTGTTGGGCTTGCTGCTGCTGTTGCTGTTGTTGTTGTTGTAACAAGAGTTGCTGCTGTTGCTGGTGCTGCTGCAAATGGGCCTGCACCTAAAAAAAAATTAAAGATCAATAGGAAACATTAGACACATTGTGAATCTTAAAGTTCATTCACAAAACCTGAGGCGGATGCAATGCAAACCAATTAATCTATTAGGAAAGGGAAAATAACCAGTGACAGTGTCTATCTTTTTCAAAGACACATTGTTTTACATACAATTAAAGTTCACTAAGGACAACAAACTAAAGAAGCGAACATTATTCCTATTTTGAATAGCATGAAGCACAACTGAATGCAATAGGCCACCTTCAAGACATATTGACACCCTCTTTGCACTTCATGTAGGATAACTGGTGGGAAGTAAAGCAGGGATCAGAATACCCCAATGTCTGGCTGTTGGTTCAGTAGCATAACTATGCCGCCACAACACTACCTTCATGTAGTTACACCCTCAAACAAAGAATAGAACACACGCACTTGTCATAAGTGAGTTTGTAGTGTTATCTCCTCACCACAAAAAACATCAAATTCATACAGGTTGTCTTTTCATTGCTTTCCTGATTGTTATCTTAATAGGGGGCACACTTGTCAAATGTCAGCTTTAAAATCATTATAGGAATGACAAATATTTACTTCCTTACCTGTTGGAGATAGGCCTCTGTGCTAGCCGGTCCAAAATCAGTACATGCCAGAATCTTGGCAAAATCATTGATCTGGTCGATGGTGAGAGTGTCAGTCATGCTACCCATTGTCTGACTAGGCAATTCCAACAACTTGGCAAGGTCTTCATTTTGCTTTGCCTGTTGGTGCTAAAACAAATGAAAAAAAAAAAGATAACTCTGTGCCATACACTGTTTAATGTTTTAAGACAGCGTCAGAAAAAATCTGAAAAAATGAATATCGTTAATCATTAATAAACCTAACTAAAGTTCTTTTAAAAAAATGATCAAAATAGCTTGGTATGGCCTAAAGCTGAATCACAGAAGTAACATGGCTCGAAATTTCCAGAGCAAATAATGCCACTCACCAATTGGTCTGCCTTTGCCACAGTGGACACTGCAGAACTCGGAGTACTGGTCATGGAAATGGAGGAAACAGCAGCTTGCTTCAGCTTGGCCTGAATAAGATAAAGCAAAGCATAAGAACAATTACAGTAAGTCATCTTCCTCTTTTTTTTTTTTTATTCCTTTCCCTTCTTTAACTCTTTGGGGACCAGATATCTTTAATGATTTACAGTGATTCAATATAAATCCTGTTGACAGTCAAAGTACTAATACTAACCCACATGCGCTTTCAGTGTCTTTGGAAATAAGTCGGCCCACTGTATTAGGAAATTTGTCGTCCCATCTGCTTTAAAATATAGGAAGGTCAGAGAAATAAATTTGTGGTCTAATTCATGAACCGATATATCAGCTATTGGTCTTCAAAGAGTCAAGTAATCAACCTAGCAAAAACTATTTACTCTTCCTATGAGTACATCTAAGTTTCCTTGACTTCAACTGTCTCCTTGCTGATAGACCTCTAAAGATATTTTCTCACCTGGATCTGCTGCTGGTGCTGAAGCTCAAATTCTTGCTGGGCACTGAGCACCATCTGCTCTCGGGCTTTCTCTTGCAACTCTTGCTCCACCTTCTTGAGCTCCTCCAGGATCTGCTGCTTCCTCATGATCTGCTCCTCTTTGCTAGCCTGGTTTCCACCCAGTTTGTCGTCCTGGACAAAACATTATTTATAATCAGGCGACTAGTGAGTAATTGCTTTTTGAATCCTCATTCATGCTTTCCATTTTCTTTCACTAGTTATCATATAAGAAGTATTTAGCGTTCACTGTATTATTTTTACAATAATACATTTTAAGGCTTTGAAGAAAATCATATAAAGTATGTATGGTGCTATTCCTTAAATGCCTTTACATCTATCTTTAGGTGGACTTACACATTTTAAAAAATCACATCATATAGAAGCATGACGATAGACAACCACAACTATTGCAGATATCCCAACACTGTAAACAACAAATGTACCTTATCTGAAGTCTTGTCATCCATCAGACTCTCATTAAAGAGCTGTCCAAAGTTTTCGGGTATCACAGTGCTGCAAAACTTGTTTCCTAGTTTCCCATCTCCCTGACTGAGAACAGGCCTTTTTGGCAGGGATTTTTGCAAGTGTTGCCGCATCAATTCAGGGGTTTTTGCTGAGAAAAAAACCCCATACAAAATCAATCTTTCTAAAATGTATATTTTTCATTTCTATTTATTTGTTAAAAATAAATATAATTTTCAGGTAACCGTACACATATACCTTTAAAAGCAAAGCCTATTTTTAATTTAGTGTGATCCAATATCATGTGACAAATTACAAACATGACATAGGCCTGTAATATTCTAAAATCCAGTAGGTTCGTCCTATAAAATAATTACACAAACTTTTCACTGTAACTTCATACCTTTCATTCCTATACATGTGTCAATTTTTATTACTAAAGGATTCTTGTATTGCTTCAATGCATGTTTTTCATATGTGTACTTTGGTTTGCTCAGAGACATTAAAACACCACATAGAATTCTTCTATACATATAATGTGTGTATTTTATCCACATCCCCAGTCACAACAAGACTGCAGCAACACTCAATAATTTCAGACAATGTGTAACCGAACATATCCAAACATCCTTTAAAGGTTACCTTGAAAGGCAGCAAGGGGAATTTGGGAATCAGGTTCACTTGGAGGGACAATATTTGCCAATCCTTGGACTGGAACCCGGGGCTAGACAAAAAAAAAATTAAGAAACTTAAAATGTTTGTTCTGCAAATCACAAATTCAAAAACACAATTGTTTATCAACTAATTGATTTGATTGAAATAAATATTCTATCATAAAAACAATTAATTTATAAATTATGAACAGATAAAGGGAATCATAGGAACTTTGTATACCTTTATCAGAAAGAGTGTCCAATTTTATGATCCTTTCCAATCCTATTACAACTACGTAGAAGAATAAGGTCCAAATGCTGAGAAATTAAGTAAGTTATTATTTTTACATAAAAGACCAACAGAAAAATAATAGTTCAGTCCTCCCCTCTAACCATTATTCTTGACAAACTCACTTCTTCTAAGGGTCCATCTGCAACATTGAGCTGAGCAAGTTGCTCTGCCGCAGAGTTGACCATGTAGCGGCTTGGCCACTCAAGGAGAAGCTTCACTACTTGGGTATGACCACCTTTGGCTGCTTCTATGACCATGGTGGACCCATCCTGCAAACAGATTACGTCAGTGTCATTTTACATACGATATACAAACAAAAACACGCACACCTCTTATACCACAACAAATCTCACAGCGTAAAATTCTTTAAGCAATATCCTATTGGTCTGCTTTTCCACATAACGTTGACAAAGCAGTCTTAGGATCATAAAGCAAAAATATGAGTAACATTACTATTCTAAGAAGCAAATAAATACCAAACAAAAAATCTTTTGTTCTATTCTCCATTCACATCTACAGCGAATACATGTACACAAGTGTAACCTGCCTTCAACTTATGATTGGAGTCAGCATGGTTAGCCAAGAGGAGCTCAACCACAGTTAGATGGCCACCAGCACAAGCCAGAGACAATACAGTATGGTCATTGGAGGTTGTGGACCGATTCACATCCGCTCCTAAAAGTGTTTTGAAGAAAAGAGAAAAGACACATATATTTTCTTCACATAGATGTTATCGGATTGACTCAACGACCACTGTCCTTATCCCAATATGCAATTTCATTCAGAAAACTATGTACCATGCACAAGCAAGCTTAACTCTCGGCAGCCCAAGATACTTTTCCATAGTCCTTCAACTTCTTTAATTTTGACATCTGATCAATTGTTTCTTTCCAAAGTATGTGCCGGTATTTTAAGCAGAAGATAACTTAAGTAATTATATTTCACAAAAATATCTGAACTGAAAGCAGTTAACTCCTGACAGCTATATGATCTGATGCTAATTCTATTTACAGAGAAGTGGGAATATTCCATTTACCCAAAGAAAGAAACCAAAATAAACTTGCGTAAGTAAAATTAACCGTGTGGGTTTACAATATCAGTGCTACATTGTTGAACTTTTCAGATGTTCAAATAATGCAAAAATGAAGTAGTTGTAACTTCCGACTTCATTCAAGTTGCAAACTCATTTTGACTTTCCATAACATATACAACCAAAGTGTTCAAATGTAGCACCTTTGCTGAGGAGGAATTGCACTGTACATAAGTGGCCAGCCCTTGCAGCTTTCATCAAAGGAGTTCTGCCTCCTTCAGACTCATGCTCCTGAGGAGGAGAGGAAAAAACACAAAAACATAAATTTTCTTTTTGTCCAGATAGGAAAAATTGTTTCCTTTTAATAAAAGCAACACAAGATATATGGGGAGGAAAAACTCCATCTCACCTTCCATCGCTTCATTAAGAGAAAATGGTTCACATTCTGTTACACACCTCAAACAAATGTCAAGATCTTGTTTCAGACATTAATTTTCCTTCCATACAAAAAAGAAATTAATTAAATAAATTCCCCTATTTTTAGACGATTTACTCTAGAATGACAACACAAAGTATTTTCAGCCATATCTACTAAATTATTGTATGGATCAGATTCTAGTATCCACAATAGAGAAGACTAGGACACTTACCAGGTTGGCGCCACAATCCAGCAATGCCTCTGCTACTTCAGTGTGGCCGTTCTCACAAGCATAGGTCAGTGCAGTGTCCCCAGTGCCAGTCTGGGCATGGACATTTGCACCTGAAATTATAGTACAACCATAATTAAACAAAACACTCATTGATATAAAGTAGTTTAGACGAGCTTCTTTCTTCATTTCACTTGTGTGTCTCACAGATTTTGCTAAAACCTCTAAGAATGATAGAAGCATCATATTGTTTTATTTCAAAGTGTCCAGATTTCTCCATTCTTCTTCCCACCGGAAGTGTCTGTTTTATATCAAACTATCCAGCTATCAACGCTCATTTCTCTGGTTCTTTCTCAGACGCACAACAGGCCAGAAGATGGATATAGTTAAAATAATGTCCTAGTCTCCCCCCCCCATACACCCACATACTCTTTCTTCTACTTACTATTTTGCAGGAGGAAAGACACAAGCTCCAGATGACCCTCTTGAGCAGCTTCCATCAAAGGAGTGCTACAGCCCAGCTCAATGTCTGCCCCTGATCGCAGCAGGAAATCAGCCACTTCCAAGAAGCCCCCACAGCAGGCAAGGGTGAGAGCAGTCTCCTGGGTCTCCTCTGTCTGGGCATTGATATCCGCATCTGAAAGAGGAAAACGAGTTTATCAGGACCGCTTTCACAAGTAAAGCTCTGTTTCAAAGGAGCTTATCCGATATGCTATACGCCAGCATATCGAAAACACACATTTTTACAAGCCAAACCTTATATTTTCTCAGTTTCCGTGGACAATTCAATTTGCAGCATTTATGTCATGTACTTTTCACAATGACTTCGAGGAGCAAATCATTGCCTCATTTTACAAGTGTCGTATGTCCATGGATTATTTTATAAACAAAGGCTTAAAAAATTTGAATGCTGTCAACTTCAAATCATGGTGGTGGTCGTGTAAACCCAGTTTTTCAGCTCACACTGCATCTTGTACTGGTACCGAACAAGTTTCAACTTTTGTGGAAATACAAGAAATGAAATGAAGGTCTATTGGTGGCCTTAACTTAACTTTTATTAAAAGTGAACATACATGTAAACTGAGGCTATGAAATATCACCAAGAATACACTCAATCGTCTCAGCCAAATCACTAAATATATGTTTCAATATTTTCAAAATATTGACACATTTGAGTTCAAATCCCTCAACTAGCAAAATTGGACGAGTATCAGTTTTAATTGAGTATTTAAACAGCGACTTAAATTCATGCCATGCCATGAGAAACACAAGATATGTGAATCACCCTTTCATTCACTTCATTTCTATAAACTCAGACAGATTTCAGAACTTCCATTTTAATTCAAAAGACTAGCAACAATTGCAAAAAAATATTTACAATTCATCAACATCAACATTGCGGCCCTATGTTCCTTAAGGAATCAAGAGGCATAAGTCAAGTAAGTCAACATCAACACACATGACTGTCATCTGAACTTACCTTGAGACAAAAGCAGGGCCACCATTTCTTCATGTCCTTCTCTGGCAGCTTCCATGAGAGGGGTATAGCCTTCATCATTGACTTCCTCAATGCTAGCTCCCCGCTCAATGAGAAGACCAGCCAGTTCAATATGACCACCACAGGCAGCCAATGTCAATGGAGACTCAAAACTATCAGCAGGCATGTTCACCTGGGGGGAGGAGACAAACATTTGAGTTGCAAGGGAATTGTACTGTTTTCAACACAAATATTTTCTTTAAAAAATTCAAACAACTTTGAGATGTGAGAGGACAGAAAGAATCCACATAATTTCAAGTGTTTTCCTTCAAACAAACATAAAATCACCAAGAGTCAAAAAAGGTTTTTATAAAATGCTAAAAGGGGAAATTTTAAAAAATAGCCAACCCTTCACCTGTGTTAACATAACATTAAATATTGTAACTAGCTGAATCACCCACTAACAGTTTTTTTTTTTCTTTTTTTCAGATAAGTCACAAGAAAAAATTATTACAGACGCAGTTCAAAATGTAACAAGAATGAAAGCAACCAAGAACAAGGGAATAAGCCATATGATGAAATCCTGCCTACATTTACCTGGGCCCCGCTGTCTAAAAGCAGTCGGGCGACTTCTACATGTCCATCCATGGAGGCCTCCATCAAAGCTGTATGCATCTCATCAGTCTTATGCTCCTGGTCAGCTCCAGCCTCCAGGAGAAACTTCACCATATCCAAATGCCCTGCATTAACATGGTTGGAAGAATTAATTTTCATTAATTTTGTATGCATCGTCAAACCTTACTTCTGTTATCTAAGGCTATATAAACTTATACAAATCGTCACCTCAGTTTACAATTGTCGTATGTCCACACAACTCAGTTTTCAGAAATCGCATTTCAAATAAATTTTGGGACATGTTATTGTTGTGGACATACGACAAATCATTCGGAATTTTCATACTTAAAGTGAACTGATGGTCTTGAAAATATAAAGACATGTAGTAATAGCCTATGGAAGGCCTTCAATGGGTTTAACTCAGATTTTGTGAAAAGTGGACAAACGACACTTGTGAACTGAGGGGACGAAATGTCCAAGAGTCATATAGTAACAACAAAGCAAAATTTCTTAATACTTACAACACTACTTATTACACTTTTTACTTATTTACATAATCTGGTTTTATTATCGATATTATGCAAAGAACTCATGAACAGATTATTATACTGGATACACATTTATTTTTTAACCTTTCACAAAACGTGACACAACTTTCAAAGTTGTGCTATGTGAAAAATAATGCAGTATGAAATGTAAACTTCTTTTTTTCACTTACCCTTGTAGCAGGCGAGAGTAAGAGCACTCTCCTTAAACTCATTGGAATGGGTATTGATTCCCGCCCCATGCTCCAAAAGGATTTTGGCCACCTCAACATGACCAGCAGAGGCAGCTTCCATGAGAGGAGTGTGCCCATTCTCATTGTGGATCTCCACATTGGCGTCATGCATCATCAGTTCTTGAACCACTTCTTTGAAGCCTCCACAAGCCCCATAGTGAAGAGGGGTATTGCCTAGACGTACGTGTATACACATTTTGTATTAATAGGCATGCATTTTTATCCAATAAATTATTCTTTACATGAAATATAGCTGAAGTTAATCTTTTGGTTTAGTGGGTTTCATAGAACCATGGGAACTGTCAAAAGCTGAGATAGTTTTTCCCCATTCCATAACAGAATAAAATTACATACAAGAAAGGCTATACAACTAATATCGATTCTTTAGATGAGCTTATTTGTAAAGAACATTATGTTGCCATGAAATTAAACAAAACTTTTTTTTAACTGTTATAGTTGACACTGTGCAGGTGAGAATGATTCAGTCTGTGAAATCTTTTGTTCTTCAGTGTTTTTTCTTTAGCAAAGAAAATGGCTTAAAAGCATGATTTAATAAAAGTAAAAGTCAAGAGAAATACCTGCAGAGGACTGTGCATTGATGTCTGCATTATGCAGCAGCAGAAGACGCACTATTTCCACATGGCCTCCACTAGCAGCTTCCATCAGAGGGGTACAGTCCCCTTTGATTCCACGATCTTCAACATTTGCTTTCATGGCAAGGAGAACCTGCAATATTGTTATATCGTCTAAATAATATTCTATGATGGAAAAAAGCAGTCACATAGAAAGTCTACTCCCTCCCCCATAAGCATAATATTAATTTCAATTACTAAAAGCATTCTGTATTATAAAAACAAATATCTGGTGTCATAAGCACTGAGCGCAATGCTTACCAACTGTGCCATTTTGTCAAACCTACCAGGATGGAATTCAGTATCTATAAGACAGAATCTTGTGTTGCCCACTTTGACAAGTTGCAATGGTACAAAAAGTAAACCTGTTGCGACACAGAAATCAGACACCCAAGTCTGCTCCTATCTGTATAAACCAGAATGGAGTACAGTACATATTACCCTGGGTGAAATAGGCCATTCATTTTACTTTCCATATAACAGAATCATGTTGTACAATCACAAGCTCGATTTACACGTTTAATGATCAGAGCAATAAGACTGACTATGCAATGCGTTGGGTCGTGGGCTGAATGCTCTAGCCAGCAACTTTGATCTCACAAGACATTGCAAGTATTGATGCTGAGTGAAGAAAGATCTGGGTTTACCTTAGTCATGAAATCACTGGTGTTGACAGGCCAGACAGAAACTTTTATTTACAGAGACTCTGTTTTCCCATACCTCAGAATATATCTCAAAAATAAGGTAGGAATAGGCAGACACAGGGAATACTATTTATTCACTTATTATTTTTCTACCAAGTTCATGGTTAGAATAAGTCATGAAAAACTACATGCACTATTTATGTAGTCTTATTTTACACAATTTCTGAGACAGCCCACCTGCTAGACAGGCCAATGTTAGCCCATCTCAGTGACATCATCTTAGCTAACTCTTCCCTTCTTTATGTCTTATTTATTATTGCTTATCATGAAAGTAAGGCATAAAAACAAATTGTTCACCTGGGCCAATTCGTAATAGCCAGCAGAACAAGCTAGTGATAACAGACTTTCTCCGTCTTCAGAAGCATCGGCTGCTGTTCCCGAACCAGAACGAGGGCCAACAGATTCGTTTTCACCACTGGCTTCAAGTTGAACACTGAAATGTATCGGTAGAAATTGCTGTCTAATAATAATGTGACTAATAAATAGTTCTTTATTTATACTAGAACACGAATTACAAATATCAATCTGCATAAATTATCTTAAATGTGTTACAAATCAGGAAGATTAATAATGAAGTGGAACACAGGAAAAGAAGATAAAGAAAATATAGAGGAAAAGCTGACTGGACAAGCTTACTAGGACTAATGAAAAGTTGTTGAAGGATCTACGCACTTGCTCACAGCTAGTCTCAAACTACTGATCAAAGGCAGTGCCTCCAAGGCCAATGATAAAGTTATAAAAGAATGATCCACAAAAATACCTTTCAACTGGCATGCTCACTATCAGAAGACATGATAAGTAACAGGATTTCCTTTCAAAGCAGTAGTGAAAATATATATTATACTAACCCGTCTCCAGAAACAAGCTGTCCCTGAGAATCCCGCATGCGATGGAGGGCTTGAGCTGCTTCTTCCAGTGCACTGCTCACAGAAGAGGTCAGAGTTCGAAGTACCTCTGGATCAGAGAGAGCTTTCCCGTCTTTAGAAGACAATTTACTAATACCTGGAAAAAAAATAAAGCATATATTGAAACCGAACAATTCTCTGTTATTTGGAGGTGGAGCATGGAAACAGAGAAATACCAATGATTAGAAAAATATAAAATCTTCACTTTGCACAGTTAGTAGACAAAAGGTGTCTCAAAAGTTGACAAAAAACATTGTGTATATTCCAACATATCTGATAGATATATCAGTAAAGTTCTGTTGCAGTACAAGAATTTTTACAGTGATGATTTTATGATGATTTACCTTTCTGTGATCTGCAAATTTCAGTAACATTCAAGTCCATGTGATTGTCTTACCTGCAGCCTCAAGTAAAGCCTCCAATCTTGCTTGGGTTTGGGGGTCCACAGTTTGGATTCCCTGCCCTTCTGTTTCAGCTGCTAGTAAGAATTTAGATGCTTCTAAACCTGGTTCACTGTCTTCAATGATGTCATCTAAACTAAAGGAATCAACCTGCAAGAATAAAACAAGTGCTATCAGTTAATATGATACAAATACTAGAAAAAATACACATAATTAACAATATCAATGATAATAAAATTACATTTTGAAATAGTTTCACATAAATAATCAATTCTGAGAGCTTACTAATGTGAGATCATTTTTTAAAGTTTAACCCATGTTCTGTAAGTAAGTATTAATTATCAACGAAAATCATGGACTTCTAATTGTGTTATATTTTCCGATTTACAAATAAATCACTCTTTATTTAATTGTAAGCATTTAAAGAGTTCATGTTGGCCTGTAAAACTCAACAACAGTTCCCACATATTCAAATTTTTAATTGTCCAGTTGAGATTTCTTTACTGGTGCAGATAAATGACACTTGTAAAATAATTCTTTCACTGACGTGGTTGACACATGGATACTCTCATTAACAATTTCTTTACAACATGGATGACCATCATGTCCAATGATACTTTTACTGGCACTGATTAAAATTCTGTTAACAGTCTCCATGAACTGTCAGCCAATCTCTTTGACATCTTCTTCAATAATCAATAATCATTTAGTTTTCATGAAACAGACAAAATTGAAATTATGGCACAAATATCTGTAGTGTCATCAATCTTTTTGTTGACAGTACAACAGCTTTCGTAACATGAACATCACTGACACTCAATATTTTATTTTGGCCCCCTTGCTAACAGTCAAATCCAAACTTTTTTTTCTTCTTAATTCAAGTAAATATCTCGGTTTTCTATGAATTGTTAGTAAGTGTATAGATTCTAATCCTATTGACAGTTTAATTATGTGATCAACTTTAAGGGGAAATGTACACGAGTTGAAAAATCAATTACTGCTGAATGAGCAATTTTAAAAATGAGAGAAACAAAAAAAAAGTATTGTTCTCTGCAATAAATACATCAACAAGTGTATGGAATTAAAAAAAGACAAAAGCTCTAACTCTAACATGAAATGTGAGTAAATGTAAAATTCTCATCACCTTTTCTGATGGAAGATTCACCATTTGAATCAGATCAATAAGTCTGAAATCAGACTGAAGAAGCAATTTTCTTAAATGTCGTAGGTGGCAACTAGTGGTGAGGAGCTATGTTTTCATAGTTTTACATGTATGTTAAATCTCAAAACAAAAACAAAAGGAATTATATATTAAGAATGCAATAATAACATTAAACAAAGATCTAGTTCAACTCAAAGGCTGGGTCTCAATGATACAAGCATCAGTTCATAACACATGGAAGTGAATGAAAGCTTCATAAAACTGAATCAGCTATGGCAAACAAAGAATTAGCTGATTCACAGACTTATAAAAGTGTCACAAATTATGTTTATAATGTATCAATGTACAAAGCACAATGCGAAAAATCAGTTCATGGTTTTGTTTTTGTAATTTCATATGAATCTATGACTTGCAGGTATAGATGTGTTCAAATTATGTAATTAGGTACATTCTCTATCAAGTCAAAAAATAAGTTGAAACAAAAACACCCAGAGCGAGCACAGCGGAAAACTGCTATACAGCAACTGGCATTGAAGTCTATAAATATTTTAAAACACCCAGAGCGAGCACAGCGGAAAACTGCTATACAGCAACTGGCATTGAAGTCTATAAATATTTTAAATTTAAGAAATGCAAGCTCATAACTAAAAATGAGCTTGACATTTAAACAGGTACCCATGAGACTTCAAAGCTGCTACATAAAAGTTTGAAATATGCACCTCAAGGTTAGTGGCAGTGAAGTATATTTTGCAACCATTCAGGGCTAAAGAAAACTGTGAATTTAATATCCTGCTTCACTACGGGGTTTGCCAGTAGGCCAACAAAAGATTAAGACCATGTATGCTTGATTACACTTTGCATTTTCCCTAGTGCTAGCAGGCCAATATCATTCATAGGACAGAGTAAACTCTCAGATAAAGAGAAAAATTTCAGACAACAAAATGAGTACTACCACCTGCTTTTGAGTAGACCATTCAACTGCATGTACGTAAGAAGTTTATAAAGCAATAGCAAGCATGTTTGCCACAAATCAGTGCTTTCAAGGGTTGGAGCAGGTAACAGGAAAGAGAGCACAACCACATGTGCATTGGTCAACGTAGTGAAGGAATTAATTATTACAGGTAGAGGCAGTACAACGTTTGAATAGGAGATTTGGGTTGGGAAATTAAGAAAAAAAAATACTACAAAAATTTGTTTTTCATATTTAATGAGTCACATTCTGTTTGCTTTAAAGTTTAATGACATGAAATCATTTCTAGCAAGTTGAAAGCAGCTTCTACATCAAGTTAGGCAATTTTGCAAGAAGTCAGCTTCTACAGCTCACATACTGACATGACATGCAAAGTTGCTTCATCTAATTTAAAAAAATCAAAGTCAAAGAAACGAATAGTACACATTTTCATTCAGAGGCAGTATCAAGGTAAATAGAAAGATTTAATCAATAATATTATTCATAAAGAGAACTGAATTTGGTTGTTATCCTCTTTAGCGTTTTGATGTGATTCCCCTTCCTGTGTCATTGACTCTACTACATCTTACTTCATGACACATCTGCAGGATTTTTAACAAATGTCACAGCTTTCAAATAATGGTCCATTACTCAAATACTGTCAAAATCCACTGTCTCTTTTACCAGTGAAGACAAATTTGATTGTAAATTAATCCCACACAGCTGATAATTGATAATTGGTTTATGGTATAAAGTTTAATTTAGTCTTATTGGTCACTTTCAAGTAAAATTCACAATTTTTTTGTACTGGCTGATCATTTCAGTTTCATCTCAGGATAGTATTTTAAACAACACAGACTTAACTCTTGTTCAAACTTAAACAGTCGATAGAATTTAAATGGAAAAGTCATAATTCAAACTAGACTTCTAAAAAATAGTGCTGATTCTCTTTTATCCTTCTTTATGTCACAGCATTTTGTACATTGTGACAACAGCAAATTTAACTTACAGAAAAAAAAAAAATCACATTTTTATTATTTCATTTTGTGACAGTGTAATATACTGACAAGATCTACATTATAGCTAATGTGAACTCTTGTATTTTAAGGAAATCGATGTGTGAATACTCATGCATGCTGCAAGTTTTGTTCTTTCACTTGTTTTCATTAAAGATTTGAAATAGTTTTTGTCATGTTATTAATGTTTGCTTTTTAATAGTATGACCTACACATGTATAATAAACCAACGACTTTCTGCTTCACACAAAATTTCAGAACAAGCCTACATCTTATTACCCCTTTGTGTTTGTTGCATACTCATTTTTATTACTTTTTGAGTGAGATAATTATCCAAACAAAATTTATTCAATCAAGAATCAAAGAAAAAATTTAGCTGTAATTTGTAACCCTCGTAGAGCTAAGCAGTTGAATCGGAAGTCGCGAGCTGGAATGATGACCTAGTTTTCAACTGCATAGTCGAGTATACACGTCAGATGCTTCGGATTTCCATTAGAGGTTCAGGTTAGAAGCTTAAAACTTAAAATACAGGCCTGCCGTATTTCCTGGCTTGGACAATGCAGGCCTAAATTTAGGCCCACTGCTCTTCCCTTTCAGCATTCTACTTCTTTACCAGAAGCCTAAATCTAAGCTCACGGTCCACCGGGGTTAAAAAGTAAGTTCTGGATAATAAGAGAGAAAGTCAAATGCCATGCACTTGGTACCCCTAATTCATTATAACAGATTGCCTATTTGAAGAAAGAACATTAAAAAATTGGCATTTCAAGGCTCCTTTAGCTAATTCGAAAACAAAACACTTATCCTGCAAATTTTGTTTTAGCATTTGTTTACTGTCTACCTAAACATACCCTCGAAGAAAATAGAAAAGAGCACAGAGAAATCATGTGACCACTCTCCCCACTGGTCCATTCCAATGTAGTAAGATTCTGTTCACATTGTTTACTTTCTACTCATTATGATCAGCATATGTCACATGTTTCTCCATGTTCACATACATACACTATTACAAATTAGAGAGAAAAATAAATACTGCACAACTTGTCATTTCGTTTCTTCAATAGAAATTACACTTGACAGACCATTTCATTCAACAACAAAAAATTTATGGCAATTTAAGGAATATAGATCTAGAGGCTAGATCTAGACAGGAGAAATGATACTCTAAAAAATATATAAAAAGTTTGTCTCCCTCCATGAAGTTTGTAGGAGAAAAAGGACTTCTTCAACTTCTTGATAGCAATCAAACAGTTATCCTGGTCAAATTGTCAGTCAGAAAATTTGAGACAAAGAATATGAAACAATGAAGTGTAACAGAAATAAGGGAATAATGCTCTCTACATGTTAAAACAATTTACGAATTTACCTCTCTGCCTTCTCAGGACCTCAGGATCTGTCGCTAAAACATTTTTTTATTGCTAGACTATTTGACACACCAAAATGCACTTCTTTGAAACATTACAAGAAACAAAACATTCCATAGGCTATAGATCTAGAGTGTTCCATATTTGTTACTTTAATTAAATTCTTTCTATAAAAATTTAGATTTACCAGACAAAGCTTGAACTTGAAACCAAACACTAAAATCACATGGTTCACAACTCACACGATGAGCCTTTCCTCTTTGTTTGGTTTCCACTTTCAAATACTTCCAACTTCTGACCATGCTTTAGATTTTAGAAATCTATAATCTAATTCATTAACTAAGTTCCATCTGAACTGAAATAAGCTTTCTTTTGAATACATTAGCATACATTCTACCCCAGCTATTGTTCAGACTTTCCAAACCCCGTGAGTCAGCCCAATCTGAAAAGTTGATGAATGTGGCAGTGTGAGAAGTGTTGCCCAAGTTCTAAAGATTTTAGTCACAATAAGATCTAAAATCCAGAAAGATCAAGACCAGCTATTAAGAAGACAATTAAGAAACCTCACAATTTCCGTTCATCTTGTAATATGCCAATAATATTTCTAAGAATAAATAAACCAGAATATCTGCTTTTGAAATCATCACTAAAAATGAAATGAATGGAAAATGAAGTGTGAGCAATGATGGCTGCCTGGTGCCTACCCAAAATGCCGCAGTAGAAAACAACCATGTGTACGCGATCCCTGTGGTGAATTTTCTCAGACCTAAATGTATGCATTGCACCGAAGCTGAAAAAAATGATCAAATTTGCTAATAAGAAAAAGCCATTACCTCTGAAGCTTCATCTTCGTCGCTTCCTGACATATCTGGTCCAAAATGAGAGTCCACGACTGATTTCCCTGCAGACGGAGGAGTAGATCGAGCTGAGGCTGATTCACTGACTTCACCGATTTCAATTCTCTTAAGGTCCTTGGCTTTATCGACACTAACATCTTGCATCATTTTGAAATAAATAACAATGTCTTCATAAAACACACGCAAAACATCAATAAGGAAGATGACACTTTATTCTCATTTTCAACACATCAAGTAACCACCTTGACCGCCATTACAAAAATACATTATGGTCTTACAAAGTTCCCGGATGAAGGTCTTTGCGCAGATGCCAATCAGCCATGCGGTGGAGATGGGAGTTGGGAAAGAAGTGTGGGATTGTTTTGTTTCGCAAACCTTTCTCGCTTTTCTTCTCAATCGAATACATTAGGATATTTTTTTTATTTATACATTTTTCCTTTTTAGCGTGAAAGAAATATGTTTCACGTTTTTTTTTTTACATTTTCTTAAAGAAAAATTACCTCATTGTTTGGAAATAAGGTCGCCAAATTAATATTATAGCGGAATTAATATTAATGATAATAGACCTAGCCTACTGTTGGCGAATAATTTCTACTCGTATGGAAACACGTCGAAACAACAATGTTTTCGTCCCAATTTTCTTTCTCCCAATGAACCTCATCCCC
>JBDFRD010342530.1:0-10170 GCA_039654405.1 Bullina lineata | reverse complement strand
GCATTGGCTTTCTTTTTATGAAAGTTATGACTTTTGGTGCAAGTGATCCTTAACTTTTTGTGATGAGTTTATATATATGTAACTTTGTTAACTTGTACGGTTATTCAATGGAATACGGGATCGAGAAGAAAAGTAGGGCACACAGGTAACATATAGTCTGTGGAGACATGGAGAAGAAACATCGAGGAAGAAATCAAGACTGCTGGCATGTCGTGGACAAAGCTGAAGAGAGATACCCCAAACCAAGTTCGATGGAAAAGTGTTGCTTTGGCCCTATGTTCCTTCGGGGATTCAGAGGCATAAGTCAAGTAAGTCAGTGGTAGGCAAGGGGGAAAAAAGGGGTCGGCGACAGCTTCAGCTTCTTTCTCTCTCCTCAGATGGAGTAACATTGATGCAGGAAATGAAATACGCCGTGTTCCATAAGTCAACCAGGCTTTCATACAGTTCGGTCTCAAGAGGAGTTGGGTGCAGCCACACCGCTGTTCTTTCATCTTTGTGCAGTGGACAGTTTTGTGGAGCACGTGCTTCACTGCCGTGTCACAGGGGCATTTGAGGATCTCCCTTATTTTGAGTCCATATTATGTAGCCTACTTGTGTGCCGACGGGAAGACAACCCAAGACTCAGGTGGTCAGAAACAGCCCATACCCCCACCCCCTTTTTATGCTTGCCTTACTTTACTTTCTGATCCCATACATGAATAACAGTAATAAGTTTATCTTTCATCTTCTGGATTGTTTTAGTATTTCTGAGGTCGTTGTCACATAATACATTGTATGCGACTCAGAGTTTGAGCACCAGACTGAGGTCTTGTTTATTGAGTTAGCAGTGCACCAAGTAGGCCTAGGCTACACCAGCTGTCAAGCAACGTAAATTACACGTACTTCCCTGAATGTTTAAATAAAAATGTAGCTGCCTTCCCCCGGATCACTGAGCCACGATCAGGATTCGAACCCATGACTTTGAGGTTGTGTGCCTGCTTGCTAGGATTCGAATAGGAGAGTGGAATCAAACCTTTCATTATATCCCAAATTTTATTACGCCCGAGAAACATTTATTCTTTTTATGTTTCATGTAAAACTTGGCAACGTACAAACTGTGTAGCACAACAAGTCAAGACACTGAAAAAACATTATGAAAATATTCTTCATCTTTTATTCTCGTTACATTCTTGTGCTATATTACGAAAACATGTATGGCAGTTAACGCTTTTATCTGTCACAAACTCATAACAATAACAGAATTGCAGTAATAACAGTGTACGAACACGATTTCCATAATGCTGTGAAACTGTACAATCAAATAAATAACAGAATGATACACTGAATCAACACTTTTTGCACTACAATATTTGTCAAAGCCGACTGGGCACAGTCAATATTCAGTATTGTACATTGCTTGTCACTCCTAACTTTCAAACAAGACATACATGTATATTAATTTGATTTATCTGAATACAGTACACGCAAAATCAAAGATCTTGACCACAGTTACAGATGTGTTTCACTGCACTCTTTAATAGCGATTAATACGTAGACCAGTGGCCATTTCTTCAAAGTGGAACATTAAAATGATTAACATATGTCCATCCTTATAAAAAGTTAAGTTCCTTCAAGACCTGCGAGGCCCAAAGGGCTGGGGCTTATCCCTGTTTCAGGAACTCGAAGCAGACCAGATGACTTTCAGTTCATCTCCAAATCAGGACGCTAGTCTGTCACAGGTTTACTTCCAAGGCAGAATATATGAGCAACCAATTCGCATCCACGTGGGGAGGGGATAGGCCTACATAAGTAAGTGTCTTTCCCAAGGACACAATATGGTCACCACTCGGATTCAAACCCAAGACTGGGAGTCCAACGCCCTAACCATCTGGCCATATCATCACCACCTTTTCTACATAATATGTACAACACTTGAAACTTAACAACTAATACCAAAGACCTCCAATACAGAAAATGTGTTTTGTTAATTTTTTATGCAAAGGTTGTGATATGCTGAAAACAAACACTGATTTTTTTTTTATTTACAACATCCATTTCTTTTCTGCGAGGTTAATATTTCTTCAAAGTCCAAAACAAAACATTCATTCCATACACACGTACATGGATCTCTTTTCAATTTAGACAATACCAAAGACCTTAATCTAATCACAGAAGGTGTAATTCATTGCACTTGTTTAGCCAACATTTTGATATCTTCAAATCAGAGCATTCATTCCACACAGTGTTTCATAAACAATGTCAAAAACTTTATAACAGAACATGGTTCATTACATTTTCATGCTGATGATGAGATTTCCAACTAAGCAGAAAGACAATAGATTGATCTCTATACAACACTTACAATAAATAAAGACTTTCAAGTACTTTTTCCACAAAAATGTGTTTCCCCACACTTATAACGCTGATGTTATTACATGTATTTCTTCAAAGCAAATGCCAATCACAAGGAAAAAGAGCTATCAAGAACACAAGGACAAACCAAAGCGTACATTCATTTGATTCATCTCCATATAATATACAGTAGATTTTTTTTTAAAAATCAGAAATGAAAAAAACCTTCACCATTAATAAAGCACCTCAATTGAATATTTTTAAACTGCTGCTGGTTGTTTTATTTCTTCACAGTGAATTTTGTAGAAAGAATCATTAGTCACTGACGTTTTCCACTTTTCCGTCCAATTTTTTCTATTCTTAAATGCTTGTATGAGGAGCATATGAATAATGCAAAGAGGGCATTCCTGGAGTATAACTTATCGTGCTGTATATATTCATATTCGATATAGAAAACATTCTAATAAAGTAGTCAAACATGTATAATTATGATAAACTCTAATGACATAAACTATAATTAACTAACAAAGAAAGAAAGAAAGAGAAGTATTCCAAGAAACTGAATACCAGCAAGGAAGTTAACCCTGGGGGGTAAGATGGCTGTTCCAAACTTGAGTGTTGAACTCAATTTGATAATGTGTTTATTTATTTATATTTACTTTTTTTAATATGTTGCCAATTATTTCATTATATTCTATTTCAGCAACTCTCTCTGTGGGTACATAGGTTATATGGTTAAGCAGCTGATATGAGAAAACCTTCTTTAGAAGCCGAGGGTGTGCTTAACTGAAGAGTGGCAGGCATGTAAACAAAAGAAAACTATAGTGCAACTCTGATATAGCGAACTCGGAATAAATTTTTGATTACAGGTTTTTTGTCATGGTTAAAAAGAAAACTTCCCTATTCCATCTTAAATTCTTTCTTTTCCACATTACATTGTCAGTCACTTTGAGGAAATTCTAAAACAAAACACCAAAAACACTGCCCTGATTTTAAACCCACATTCTCTCTTTCCTACTGTCCCTGCCACAGGAGAACTTTCCAAAGCAGGACAAGAACACGAAAGAAAAAGAAAACAATTACAAAGGAGAAGTCTCTGGCTCAGACCAAGACTCTAATGCTTCTGATTTAGCTTTTATTTGGACAACACCAAGCACAACCCCCTGCTCGTTATGTGATCACTACTTTCACAGAAAAAGTGATTCACAGATTCTGACAAGTATTAAAACGAAGCTTAAAATTCACTGTACAAATGATCCCAAAACTTCTCTTTTGGTTCAAGCACCACGGACTGTCGCAGAAATCATGGACAACAATTTAAAAGGAACAATTAAATGTAGGACGACAAATATTCATCAAATTGTAAGCCTGGTGACAACAGCACAGCCCAAACATTAAAAAACTTCAATTGAAAGCAGGTCACAAAAACATCACTAATACAATGTAGATACTGTGCTGGATGATGTCGGCAAAGGTTAAAAAAAAGTCAACAAGGCCTAGAGGTGACTATTTCTGGAGAATGAAAAAAAAAAAACAACCCAATCACAGAAAACAAAGATGTAAGAACAAGGAAGTTCAGTCTAACAACATTTTTTAACATAGAAGGAGGAGAGGGGAGGAAAAAATTCCCTTAATCTTCCAAAAGTGAAAGTACAATAATGTATCCCTTTTTGGCTAAGGCCATTCAATAAGTAAAGTTCCTTCAAGGCCAATGAGGCCCAAAGAGCCGGCGTTTATCCCGGTTTCGGTAGCGTGAAGTAGAACCGATGAATTAATTAACTTCATCTCCTAGACAGGACGCTAGTCTGTCGTAGGTTTATTTCCCCAGCAGAATATGCCGGTACCCAATTCGCACCTGGGAGGGGAGAGGATAATTGGTGTAAAGTGTCTTTCCCAAGGACACAACTTGGTCACCTCCCGGATTTGAACCCTGGAAACTTGGATTAGGAGTCCAAGGATCTAATCATTCGGCGACCACGCCACTTTGGCTTGGGCCATTCAGTAAAAAGATTGAAATCTGTTAAAAACCACCGACATCCTGGCATACAGGGTTATTACAAAATCAACACAGAGAAAAACAAAACAAAAAACAATCCCCCAATGATGGAACTGTACTGAAAGAAATGTCTTGAAAGGCACAACAGACCGTCCTATAAATTCTAGTACAAAATAAAGCCAGGATTTTTTTTCTTTTGTGCCTTTGTTGTAACAGTATTTGGTAAAGCAGACCTGCCAACTTTTGAAAAATCAAATCAGGAACACAATACTCGGAGAGAGGGAATGTTATGCGCACACAAACACACATACTTGGAAATGCATTTTATAGCTTTCTTTCAGTTCCTATGATGTCATCTGTGGATGAAAAATAATAAGAAAATAGGAAATACGAGGTGGGTGATAAACGCAAATTACTGATAATCACCGCAAAACCTCAAAACTCGCAAATCTGGTCACTTTTAGCCCTTATTATGAGGGTTTAACTTGAACGTCCGATCCAGCACAATCCCGGAAAATTTGGGACGTTTGGCAGGTCTAGTAAAGCATCAGCAACTAAACCCTTGTTCCAGCAACATGTTTTTTTAAAACACAGTCTCCGTTGTATCTAATACATTAGCAAAACTAGTTTGTATATACATTTCTATTACAGAATAACTTAGCTCATTCCTATTTTGTACAACATACCATTTTTAGATGAGAACATTTGATACGAGTGCTGCCAATACTGCCATAAGTTTAACTAAAAATAATGGCTCTTCAAAACAATCACTGCAAAGACTAATAAAACCAGGTGGCACATTTAAGGCATAAAAATTGTACTAGCCCTTATCTAAAGTTTCTATGCACATTTGAAGATAAAAAAAACCAACTCTGACAACAGAGGTTAAGGTGCCAGAAAGTAAAATTAAAGAGAATGTTACCGTTTTTAAAATTTTTACCAACACCATTCAGTCTGCCACACCCAAAACTCATCTAGAAAAAGGCACAAATTACAAGTCCAGAAAAATGATACAACTGAAATTATAGACCTTCACTCTGCTTCTAAAAATTTATAGACCATATTTTTTGTTGTTGTTGTTATATATCAATGTCTAAAAACTTCTTTCTATAGGCTCCAAGATTTGTACATTCTTTCTCAACTCTCTACCGAGTATCTAGTGCAGTTGCGAAAGTTATTAGCACATCATTCTGGCATGAAAACAAGATATGTCACTGCCTTCTACTAGGTACTAGTTTTACAGACCATACAACACAGTTGTTGTCAAGATTAAAACCCAAGAAGACTGAAAACAACATTATGACAAGAAATCTGGAGTGTTCTCGGTGGTGACTATTTGGTGGAAGGAGGAGTTACTAAAACTGCAAGTGAGCTTTCCCTTGTGGTATTGGCAAAAAAAGAAACGTACATTCTCTTACAGGTATGTCTACAGCAGGGACAGGCCAACTTCTCGCCAGACATGAACAGCAAAGGGTCACAGCTGATAAATCTGGGAATAGTCACCAGATAACCTTATTTCTTTTTATTAAGAAAACACAAAACATAAACTGTAGCATTCTAATGAAACGGTTAAATAAAAAAAAAACTTTAATACAATTCTCTTTTAATGTATGTCTGTGCACAGGGATTAGATTTCTACGACTCTACAAAAACGAGTCGAAGCTCAAGGATATTGATAAAATATTGTTATTAGTTTTACGATAAATTATTTATTCTATTCAATTCACCGAATGCTTCCGCGGGCCCCACTTGAACTGCAGACCATATTTTTCCCACACCTGGTTTAGAGTATTCCTGTATCTACACGCGACATTATTACCTTTTTGAAGTCGATAAGCATTTATCAGCGTAATCAAACATTACATAAGGTTATGACACTTCCTCTTCTTTAAATCAGTTTTCTTGATTCTTCGACTTTCTCAATTATTTTTAAGGACTTTCTTAACACTTTTTAGTATTGAAGCAATGTAGTCACTTATGGTTACCAATTTTAGCCCAACATTCACTTAAAGAACTTTTAAAAATGAAAAGAACCTTCTGTAACAACACTAATAAAAAAAATTTCAACAACATGGGAACATCTTCCTACTACAACCCGTTAAAGCACATCTCTCCTACTCTCCACTTGCACTGACGTTATAAAGGGGCCTGTCTAGCGTCAGCAACTCCTGTAGGAACAGTAACCTGAAGCCCATCCATGCTTTTGGTGATCACCACTTGGCATCCAAGCCTTGAACTGGGTAAAAGAAAAAGTTACATATTATAAAACAATTAAAATCTAGATCATTCTTGAAAAAAAGATCTGTCTACTTTACTCATCATTGTTTTAAAATTCACTTGTTGTTCTGACGAGCAAATATACACCAGGGACTTTTTTAAGAGCATTCCTGACCAAAAATGTCAGCTTCTTTTAAGCATTTTTGATACAATGAAAAAAAATGCATAAATTCAAAGAAAAATCAAAACATACGCAACTCAAGAAGTTGAGTAGATTTTTGGAAAATTTTGAGCACTGTCGAAGCAAACATCACATACATTAGACTTTATCAGATTTATAAAGAATGCCAGTTTTAAACTAAATGAAATAAATTAAAAGTGTGCCTGACATTACTTCATTTTTTGTTGTCCTCATATTACTCTACTTTTAGATTGTCAACACATTCATGTACTTTCTTCTAAAACAGTAAAATGACGAATACAGGACACATCCTTTATTTAAAAAAAAAAACACATGTGGAAATGAATATATATATATGAGCTGATGAACAAATAAAACAAACAGAAAGATAGGAAGACAGAGAGATAGACAGACAAACTCTTATTTTCCTTTGAGTGGTACATGTACTTTAAAAAGAAAAGGAAAAAAAAAAATTCTGAGACAATACAGAACTCAGACGTACGTGTCGGTGAGACCAAAGGCCAAATCTAACATGTCTAATTCCTCATCTGTAGGCTGGTCTGGGATCTTGTCATAATCCTCTTGTTTAAAGATAAGATGACACGTGGAGCAGGCAAGGGTTCCTTCACAAGCACCTGCTCCCCAGGATTACAAAAACAGAATTATTGATTTTTGTTTTTGCTCTCCTTGAGACAAATCCTCTTATTCAGGCTTTCAGACTATTACCCTATCTAATTCATTTCATTATTCGACATTTTCTTTACGTTATTTTTAGAGTTTTGAAGCTTGTGGTTTAAACTGATTGTAATTTATGTCCTTTAAATTCAACAATGAAAAAAAGATAGCTCTATCTGCAATGGAAATATGTACATAATATAAGAAAATTAGTGACTGTGTGAAAAGAGTTTTAACAAACTAATACAATATTAATATCTCCTCTGCACTGGGAATACATAAAATAAATTCAGTCACACACGCACTAAGAGCTATCCTAAAGTAATTCCAATGCACTACATTTCTGTCTCCTTTTCAAAGAGTAGAAAGTTTGACACAGTAATTTATAGTTTAGGACTAACAGTGGGACCCTACAAAATAAAATCAGCACAAAGAAGCTGTAAACGGTAGAAAACTTCAAAAATATCTCAGAGCTATACTTCGTGATGAAGGCTGCAAAAAAAAAGTAGGGTACTCTCAAGGGCTATGAGCTTCCTTCAATAGAGATAAAGAAGAGAAAAAAAAAAAAAAAACTTTTTTGCTAAAACAGTCTACTAAACACAAAGAATGTGTAAGAAATCTTGAAAGGCCAATCCACAGTGTCTAAAGAAATAATGTAGTAGTAACACTGCAAAGGGAATGAACTCAGGACTTTACAAAGACTATTTTTTGTTTATTCAAGCATGTAAACCTGCAAGTTTCCACAAATACTGACAACAAATCTTCAATATTTTTTACTTAATCTGTAAACAATTAATTAACTGAACTTTAGAGACGACAATACAAATGTCCTACAATAATGTTGACACTGACCAAAGCCATCAATATCCACATCGTTTTCTATAATAATGTCCAAAAGGTTGTCGCCCACTTTTGCTTGCACTTCATGCTTCTCCCCATCTTGTAAAAGAAAGGTCACTGATACCCTGAAGACAAAAAGACAAATTTAATACAGAAGCACCCACATGCATTGTATTTTTTTTTTCAAAATTCCCAATCTTCTACTCTACCTTGTCTCACATTCCTCTGGTAGTTGTTGAGAAAGGTATGTGTATCCACAGGCATAGTAACTCATTTCTCACCATCTTGGTTATGAGTGACAATCTCATCAGACTGACTGAATTCAAAGTTATAAATTTAGCTTCAGAACAATATGATCCATTATTTTAACATTTTTATACTGAAAACACTTTGAGCATTTTCATTAATGATACAACTCAATGATACAAAAGACTCACACCACAAATGTTAAAAATCGCAATTTTTGAGAATTGCTGCCACATAAATTATCAAGTTTTCTACATTCAAAGCATGACAACATGTATAAGAAAGGCAGGCTTATAGAAAGGGTAAGGAAGTAATAAAAAGAGGGACTAGATATTCCTATCTCTAATCCTGATTCATAACAATTTCTTAGTCTCTAACACATACATGATATGTGAATATGAAGTGTTTATGGAAACAATGACTGTAAGAGTATAAAAAAAGGAAAACAAGCCCAATGTTTCTCATGGTTAATGGTTATTTTTATCTTACAATTAATCTGGATTTGGAAAAATCATACTGACAAAATTTGAATTTTCAGAATAATTCTTTCATTCTAAAAAGGTGCCAACATCAGTGGACAGCTAATTTCAGCTTTGAACAAAAATTCTATCTGCAGAGTTAAAGAGATATGAAAAGTTACTGCCTTTATCACAATTGAAGTCTGAGTCTGAAATGTTTGGACCCAGAAAAGGTATGAATTTAGTAAACAATAAAAAATACACTGGTTATTGTTGAAGGCATACATTAGAATTAATTTTGCGGGGTCATGCTTACTAAAATTCAATTACAGTCGAACCTGCCTTCACAGAGACCTAATCTTATTTTCCTCCCCCTGATTCATTCCTATTATATTTGACCTATATAAAACAGAAACTTGTACAACGTGGAAATGAAAATGCTTTCCCAACTGAGAAATCACCCGTGCGGAATTGACTTGCTTGCTCAGGCTTCTTTGAAAAGCACGCCAAACGATGAAAAGTCTTTCATTTTACCAACCGTAGAAGAAAATCATGGGAGAAAGACCACAATCGCTTTGTGTCCTGCACTGGTAGACTGCCGGAGCCATATTGGTACTGAAGCATACAACTTTAGATTGACTAATCATGAGTGTCCAAACCGTGTGATCTAAAACCCTTTTTGTTGTCAGCGAAAATGAGCCTTTGATTTTTACCGACCTCCTGGGTCCTCTCGCCGCTCGCTTGTTTTGCGTCCGAAGAACCAATCACTGACTTCTTTGCATTATTTAACGTCAGGTTTTCACCTTGCAAGTCTGATGTCGCTGATGGAGAACCAATCAGCATTTGCTCCAAACTATGGCAGTCCCCACTCACCCCCACCCCACATACAAGTCCCCGAGCAATGATCTTGCCTCGGATGATTTTTCCCTTCCCTTCCGTTGCAGTCTTCGGCAGGTTCGACTGTACATTGATTAACATATATTTAAAGTGAAATCATAAGCTTACATTTATAGATCTAGTCCTATTTGGCGTTTACACAGAATTTGATCTAAAACTAAAAAAAAGGTGAATGGGGAATGAAAATATCAGAACTCTGGCTAGGCGCTAGGGAAAAGACAAAATTCTCCTAGAAATGTACTGATAGTTGTTTCGGCGCTTTTTCGGTAGTTCCCACCCCCCAATGATTATTCAAGTATTCGCCTATTTTCCTGTTTCGAGAATATAAT
>JBDFRD010342419.1:0-10172 GCA_039654405.1 Bullina lineata | reverse complement strand
CGAGACGTCGAGTAATCTTGACCGGCAACCAAACCACGATGAAGAGACTCAGTCCCTTCCTCTGAGCGTGAAGCCGATCCTGGACAACTGCTGCTCTTGCAGGTGTTGATGGGTCATTGAGGATCGTTCCTCTCCTCCTTTAGTGGGGAGTAGGAGGGGGAAGTGACAGTCTGAGTGGTTTCCAAAATATCCAAAATAAATTATAAGTCCCCCTTGCCCATATGATCTAATTTTCCTGTAGCAATATTTTTTTCTTTACATTCCAAGTCTTACAAATTTTAATAATATAATATGTTTAGCTTGTTCTTGACACATGAACAAGAATATCTCTGGAGAAACTGTTACGAATCGATAAGACATGCGCAATTTCAATGCTTATAAGATTGCTCAATGTTACAAAGATGCCCTGCATTGTCCAATTGGAAACTGAAGTAGAGCCTGTCGTCGATCAACGCGTTGGTCATACGTCGCTGCATTGCCCACTCCGCTCAACATATGCATAATCCTACTGAAATCACGGCTTACTCCAGCCCAAATTGTGATTTTACTATAAGTACACAATTGTCAGACACAGCTAGCTTGCCAGTGCTCCGTCAAACTTCGGAGACCATCAAAATGGTCCACGCTGGGCTCATAATATGAAGACGGAATATGGACCCCGTCTCCGAATGCAAACTATGCATAAGCATTCGAGTCCGCTCACGCACACACAAACAAACGTTATTTTACATACATGTATTTAACGCATGATAATGAAAGTATGTCGAGTAATAAGCGATTCTCCAATGAGACAACACTGAACAGAAACAATGCTCAGAATTGTCTTCCATGCACACAAAGGAACAAACAAATCAAATTATCAATAGAGAAAAGAAATATTCACAGAGTAACAGACACAAGCAGGAACAGAGAAAGTGGTGGTGGAGGAGAGAATGAATGACACAAAACTACATAATGAAAAGGGTGGTAAACGAAGAAAGGATGAATAAGAAGAGACATTTTTGTAAAACAGAAAACAAAACCCCAAAAAATGGTGAGGTCAATTTGAACTTTTATGCTATCAAGCAGAACACTAAATACAGGTTGCCCCCATCAGATAATTGAAAAGGGCCTTGAAGCAATCCTATTTTGAATTTAAAATGTACAATAAATTACATGATATAAACAGCACCATAAAAATGTATGCCACTATAATATTATAAGTTAGGTGGCGCGGTGGCCGAATGGTTAGAGCGTTGGACTCCTCGAATCCGGGAGGTGACCGCGTTATGTCGTTGGGAAAGACACTTTACACCATTTTTCCTCTCCCCGCCCAGGTGCGAATTGGGTACCGGCATATTCTGTTGGGGAAGTAAGTCTACGACAGACTAGGAGGTGATGTCAAAATCGTCTGTTCCGCATCACGTTACCGAAACCGGGATAAGCTCCGGTTGTTCGGGCCTCATTGGCCATGAAGGAGCTTTACTTTTACTGTACATGTATTATAATTCAGTTATAACGCGAACTATTTTTGAAACGTCGGAAATAAACGAAACAGTTTTGTTTTCTCCCGGAAGTTGTGTGTGGCCGGTGTTTACGTGCGACTTGAAGATGGCAGGTGCAGCCTCTGCCAGTGGGAGGGGGTCCTCATTTTCAAATGCCTTCTATTTTCAACTGTTTCTCATTTTATTGGCAGCTTTCACAGTTCGGTTGTGTACCTCAACATGGGGCTATTCCGGTGAGAGACTGCTTCCTAAAACGGTTTTAAATGTTGGAATGCGTGGCAAGTGTGTAAAAGGTCTTTCTCACTCACAGTAGTGCAACTGCAAGACTGAACACCCGCATTTCCATGGTGCAATGAGTCAATATGTTACATCATATTCTGCAGTAGGTCGATACGATAGGCTAGTCAGCTAAAAATAATTATCACAAGAAAACAAAATACTGAAATTTTGGGAGGTTTTCTGAACGCGGTGGCATTGCAAGAATTCAAGGGTTAGGGGTAAGGGTTAGTGATAGGGTCAGGGTTAGGGGTAAGGCCCCTCTTTTTTATCCTACCCCACCAAAGAAAGCCCTCTTTAGTTACTTGGGATATGAGACCACGTTCGGAAATCCTTCCTAACTTTTTGTCACGTATCCAAGCAACTTTTGACCTCGTGGACCAGGTAGCAAGGTTTGCCGACGTTAATGCAGTTTTGCAGGCAAAAATGCACATTTTTTAGGATTTTGTTCAGAATTTGACATTTCCGTATTGTCTTTTGTCATAATTTCGTCTCGATCTAATGGTGCAGCAACAAATGAACAGCACATCAGTGACATCATCAATTCTTGCTTGTGTCATTTTTGTCTTGTTGGTAGTGTGAAATGGTGCCAGTTTTAACACGCGCGGGTTGATTCGGAATTCCTTTTAGTACATCTGCGAAGTCACGTACATTTTAGAATCCGCGAGTAGTACCAGTATGTTTCAAAACGGCAAAGCAAAATACTTGCGTTACAATAGTTTCTGACGCATTTCATGCCCAGTTGTTGAATGTAAACACAATTTATTAGGTCCAAATCGAAGTGACACAGACTATAGATCTATTATATTGAAAGTGAAGTTTGAGTTTGATGTTTCATCATGGTATTGTCGAGTTATCAAGCCCTTTGCAAATCAAAGTATAATCTCGCCTCAATGAACAATAATCAATAGGCCTACACAATAATATTATTGAGAATTATTGTCAACATAGATCTAGAAGATTCACTCTACCGCTGTGCAGACCCATATTGTTCTAGAGATGTCATAGCCCCTTTGAAAGTGCATCATTTGGTAAAGGAAAAAAACATGAATCAAGATATACAGATCAAATTTCAAGCTCTAGATTCTAGATATCTACGTAATAATAATATTAAAAAGGAGGCGTGTTTGTACGTCATTTTATCAGAATCTCAGTCTTTTTGTGAACTGAAAAGAGCATTGGACTCCTAATCCATGGGTCCAGGGTTCGAATCCGGGAGGTGACCCTGTTGTGTCCTTGGGAAAGACACTACACCATGTTTCCTCTAATTAGTTAGCGGCATATTCTGCTGGGGAAGTCAGCCTACGACAGACTAGCGTCCTTTCTAGGGGATAATGTAAAAGTAAAAGTCACCTGTTAGGCTTCACGCTACCGAAACCGGGATGAGCTCTGGCTCTATGGGCTTCATTGGCCTTAAAAGCTCATTACTTTCATCACTCATTGGGTCATAATCTTATGAAAATTGAGGGCTCTGATGCTGCAATGCGGGTACCACGTTCTGTGAGAGGACGCTGCTGGCATGAAGAAAAGATTTTATAACAACCATGCAGTTGTTCAGTACTTTAAATTTGTATAGATCTGGTTTAAAACAATCTAACTTTATTTTCCCCTTTTTAAAAATTCACACATGGCTCTTTTCTTTCCACTCACAACTGAACAACTGAACGTTTACCGTTTCAGGGCACGATGGCGAGTGCTAGTACAAGGAGCCAAATAATAGGAGGATTCAGTTTTGCCAAGTAAGTTTGAATGAAGAAAAATTTGTTGAACAAAGTGAAATTAATAAGTTACATGCATATTTTTATACTTTTGCATACATGTATTAATCTGCGCACCTCCAACAACCAGACTCCTGAACTTGTTTCCCTTATGATTCAACATTACTCAAGTAAGTATAAAGTTCCTTCCTTCAAGGCCAATGAAGCCTATAGAGCTGGAGCTTATCCCAGTTTGGGAAGCGTGAAGTGGAACAGATGATTTTTACTTCATCTCCTAGACAGGACGCTAGTCTGTCGTAGGTTTACTTCCCCAGCCGAATATGCCGGTACCCAATTCTCACCTGGGTGGGGAGAGGAAAAATGGTGTAAAGTGTCTTCCCAAGGACACAACACGATCACCTCCCAGATTCGAACCCTGGACTCCTGGATTAGGAGTCCAACGCTCTAGCCAGTTGGCCACCGTGCCACGTATTCAACATTACTCAAATCCCTGTGTATTTTCTTTCATTCCGAAGTAATTCTTTTTCTCTTCACAGAATTGCTTATCAATTAAGCGGCTGTTATAAGAGAAAAATTATCTCCCCTACCCATGCCAAAGTTCACATCCCTGGCGGATTTCTGTACGAGGCATTCGACAGTTCGGGTGAGTCGGTATTCTTTGTAGTGAGCTTTGGTTCCAAGACTATGTTGCTGAGAGATTTGTGATACCAGGACTATGTATAAGGAATTAATTCTTCTGAGGCCTTTCAGACTTATCCTTTTCAAATCAGCTGAAGTAAAGAAGGTCAATGGGTGAATATGATACAGACATGCCACCCCCATTTGAGGCTTGGAGTAATCACGAGCTGAACTTGGAGTAAAAGGACCCAAAAGAATAATTTTACCGCGTACAAGGATGACGCCAGAGAACGAAGAACGCAATGGCAATAAGATTTAAAAGCATATACCTTGCGTCCTTGCCATAATCTGGCCATAATTGCCCGTAAACCGTAATTTCTTTCAGCGACCTGTAGTTGGCATGTCTGGAGAATGTCATTGAAAATATAGTGGGTGGTCAGTGAGTTAATTTTTCCTTATAGGTCGAAGATAGATGACTTGTATCAAGCAATGCCCCTGTGAATGAAGCTTCATGAAGAATGAGGAAAAACCTCGAGTGAACCCAAAGCAGGTTCCAGAGACAGCCAGTCACAAATTGGCTATGCTTTCAACTCTTGCAGGCAAATGCAAAACAAGTGAAAATAATGGCTAACCAAACTTAAAAATTTAAGTGAAAAAGGGTATGTTTGCTCCCCTCTTTGCCATTTGTTAAGAAAAGAATAAAGATTCTCAAATTCCTAAACTCAACTAAAATTTTTTGTCTATACAGCTGAACTGAAAGGAATATTAAGTTCTTGTTATTGAACATCTTCATTTGGGAGAGGCCAAACACATGGCCTATGACTTAGCCAATAAAATGATCATCAGATATTTCTAAGACGTAGACAAGCCAGCCTTATATTTTGCAAATTCCTTCGGCAGATGGTAATGTTCCCTCCATTTTTACTTTTTTTTTTTTCAGCCACAATTCGACCTTGGAGTATACTCAAAATGGTGGAATCGACTCGAGCTGTGAGTTTTAATCCAATGCCGGGAGATGACAGAATGCTCATTGATATTTACAAACTATACCATGATTACTTCCTGTTCATTGCATCAACATACACGCGTGTTGAGCCAGAGTTCTATGACGTGTCCGTGCTGAAAGGTCCTGTGGAGGCTGACGCCAAGATCACACACATCGGCAGTTCCTCATTCAAGTTCTCAGTGTCAATGTATTTCCCAAACTTTGAAAAGCCGCTGATAGAAAACCACACAACTACAGTTATGGTGGGCAAGGACTCTCGAAAACCTCTACCTTTTCCTGATTGGTGGAGGCAGAAATTCGGAGGAATAGTTGTAGATGGAGTTCCTTTGAAGCTACAGGTGTCAACAGTTCCGAGCCGTGAACTGTGGGAGTATGAAATGATTGTTCCTCCCAGTGACACTGATGCGTACGTCCATGTCAACTGGGCATATCACATCAAGTACTGCCAGGATGCGTTTCGAAGTGTTCAGCTTCAAAAAAGTGGCCCAGACAAGATCATTCCACTTGCAAGGAATACAAAGGAGTTTTCTGTTCTCTATAAGGACGAGTGCAGTGCCGGAGACAGGTTGAAGGTCAAGTTTTGGCAGGTGGCGGAGAATAAAAACAAATATGTCTTTCACTTACTCCGATGCTCCCAGTTGGTTTCAGAATGTTTGGTGGAATATTATCCTGAAGAGAGAGCTTCAAAACTCTAATCACTATCACTTCAAGTCAATAGCTGTATCTCACAGACCATTCACAATTTGTGAAATTGAATACAGGCAGATACAACACCTCCTCCTTCAAGTGTCAGGACCGGTGCAGGCCTGGCGCAGGCATCGACGGTCACGGTCTTCCAGTCTACTCTGTTATCAGTCAGCCGGATAAACTTTATTTTGGACATTAGTTTATGTGTTGAGAAGTATTCAGACTATCATGTATGATGTTCGTTGTCTTCCTCTGCTTTTTCTTCCTTCAGTTTTTCCACAGAGTTTGAGTTTTTCTAGTCCTTCTTTTCTGCTGACATGGCCAAAAAAGTTCAGTTGTCTTTTTCTTATTGTTTTCATTGGTGACCGCCGCACACCTGCAAGTTGTGAAACTTCTTCGTTGGTCTTTTTTCTGTCCAGGATATTCTCCTTCTTACGAACCACATTTCTGTAGCTTCCAGTTCCCTTTTTTTTGTCCTATTGGAAATATTCCAGCATTCACCGCAAGAATGAAATACAGACAGACAAGCTCCAATCCTACACTACAGACAGACCAGCTACAATTATAAAATACAGACAGATAGATCAGATTCACAATCATAAATAAAATACACATACAATGTATATAGAATCTATCTCACACTATATGCCAAAGGAGATTAAATTACTAAGCTGTAGCATTGCACTGGCTGCACTAGGTTGCACACACTGGGTAAGGATGAACACCACAGCCCTTGTGATGCAAAGTTTGCACACTCACTTCCATTTTAACCTTGCACATATGGTGACTGTAAGACTGTAAGACTTTTTTAAAACAATTATCCTTGTTTTGTTTCATTTCAAGTAGCTGTGAATTTTTTTTAGCATTTTTGCTTCACCATGTGTGCTGACTGAATTAATGAATCAATCTGTTCACATCATGTATAATGTAAAGCTTTTTGATGCTGAGATGCTGAAACTGACATAAAAATAGAACTTTGTGAATCATGCCTTTAAAAGAAGGGGGAGAGGGGTTGATGGTGACCTATCAAGATGTTTAGGTCATCGCCGATTATGACGGACATTTAACAACAAGATTAACTGATCAGGAATATCCACAGACCACCACAAGAGAAATTTCCAACAACATGTAGTGATAACCACTGATAGTTTCTTGATGTCATCTTCTTTGTTTGTGAAAGGATTGCATTTGTTTGAATTTTCAGGAGCATTTCATTTTCAGATTAATGTAAGATATCTTTGATTTTGCTTGTTCAGGGTCTTTTTCTGCCATCACTGTGACCTCAGTTTTGTAAAAAGTGGCTCATTACCATAACTGCTTTTGCTTAAAGGACAGATGATCCGGTGTGAACCACGATCTACATAGATTCTGTATTTGCACAGTTGATTATGCGTAATGTGGCAGGCCCTTACTGTTTATTTTTAATATTCTCATACGAGTCACAGTACTAGAGATTTCGTGTCATTTTCTGAAGAAATAAACGGGCCAAGTTAAATTCAGACTGAGTGACTGTTTCAGCGTCTTGAAGCTCATGAACTTAGCTCTTGATTTGATGTAACATATTTATTTGTACATGTTACATTCAAAGATTTGATGTAGGCTGAGAGCAGCACACTTATTCAGGTAAAAAAAAAAAGGAAAGTTCCTTCAAGGCCAATGAGGCCCATAGAGCCGGAGCTTGTCCTCGTTTCAGTAGCGTGAAGCGGAACAAATGATTTTTACTTCATCTCCTAGACAGGATGCTACTTAGTTTATTTCCCCAGCAGAATATGCCGGTACCCAATTCGTACCTAGGTAGGGAGAGGAAAAATGGTGTAAAGGGCACAACACTGTCACCTCCCGGATTCGAATTCTGGACCATGAATTAGATGTCCAACACTCTAACCATTCATCCACCACGCCACCATTTACTCAGGGCTATGGTCTAAATGTGTCAATAAATTATATTACAAATGAATGTGAAAGAAACGCTTTGTGCCGGCCTTCCGATTCGCACCTTGTACCATTCTAAGTCTTCCTATTCTTAACGCTGGCGGCCAAGGTTTAAATATGTGTACAGATCATGAATACATGTAGTAACAGATGAAAAACATTTCTGCCTAATGCTGAATGAGAAGTTGAGTGAATCATGCCATAATAAACTGCTTCACACAACCACACACTAGAGAGACTGACTTACACAGCTGCACACTTAGACAGACTTCATATTACAGCAGAAATTAATTAATATAGAAATCTATGTTCTAGATCTAGGTCTATAACATGTTTTGTTTCTTGATATATGGATTTTGAATATTTAAATTAAAATGCCTTTGTTTTCGAAAATAAATTTATGTAGATTCTAGGCCCATTGGTAAAAAAAAAAAAATAAAGGATTGCGAAAGATAACTCTGGTTTTCCTTGAATTGAAAGTATTAAAAGTGTTGTTTCCCCTGTCTGAAATTTTGAATTTTTAACCAGGCCCTTGCTGATCTGTTCGAAAATCTGATCATACAGACATAAATCTAGATCTAGCTTATTCCAGCTTTCGTATAGATTTACAGGCTGTTAAGGAACATAGACCGTAGAACGTACAGAACCTAAGAGTCTAACGCAGGCGTCACTCTCGTCCGGGGCACTATTTTTTTTTTACGTATTATAAAACTATAAAAATAGCCGAGACTTATCCTCAAAGCGCCGTAGTTGGCTACAACTCGGTCACGGTCTCGGCTTTACCCCTCTGGGCCTCAAATTAATTTACCGTGTACATTTCAGGGCACGACAACACTTGACTTTTCTACCAGTAATGGTAGCTCTAGGCTAGATCCAGCTTAAACAAGGAAGTCTGAGAATGGGAAGGATTTCCATACCGCACTAGCCTACTAACTGTCGACACAATTACACGTACCGTTCAATAGTTTGAGTTCCACATCCACTGCATGCATGCACATGAGCGACTAGATCTAGATTTATCTAGATCTAGACTCTAGTCTAGATCTACAATGAATCAGTCTGCCAGATAGATCTAGGCTGTACCTAGGATCTAGAGTCTAGAAGTTAGAAGTCTGTATAATCTAGATTCTAAATGTAGAGGCCAGTTAGGCCAGCAGGGCTGCACAAAGGTTGAACTGTGAAAACAATGACTTTTTGGGATCTCCGGCTCTTTGTGCATTAGCAAAACATTAGGCTAATAGGCTTAGTGTCTGTTCCATCTTCATGGAAAAGAGAAAATTCAAAATAAATGGGAAGGACGGGACGGGAACACGGAAGTGGCAGCGAAACGTCGGAAAACAGAGCGAAATAGCCTAGACCTAGGGCCTACAAGATCTATAGATCTATTATCTACATCCAGGCCTACCCTAAAGCAAGACATAGGCCTAACCAGTGCAGTTAGGCAGGACCCTGGGCTACTTCAGTTATTGGACCGTGACCCGTGAAATGGAGACGACACGGTCAAGGACAATTTGGCATTTGGCGCATACGACATAAAATCCTGCCATACTTCCAGAGAACGCGCGACAGAAAAAGACGAGAAATGGCGGGAAACAAAAAATGAAGAATAGGCTATGGAAAGGGGGCGGGAGAAGAAGAAGTGAGAGAGCGTTATTAAAAATTACGTGACTAATAAGTAATATTGTTAATTTTACTCAGTTATTACTGAGCGATGTTCTCACGATATTATTATTCCCCAGCCATTGTGTTGTGAGCGATGTGTGTGAGTAGTGTATGCGTGCATGAACGTATAATATGTAGAATTCAGTGGGTGAGGTAGAGGGAGAGAGAGTCGGTTTGGAGAGCTCGAACAGATTAAACGAGCATTTTTTTTACAAGTAATAAGACAGTGAAGGAGATACTTTCTTTTCTATTCGTTCTTTCCTTGCTTATTTCTAAATGTGATCCTTCTTTAGATTAAGATAGGCTATTACATTGTAGGCCTTATTCCGTTGTCTTTTCACCCTGGAACTGGAAGACAGAAATGTCGAGCATCTGTTCAGTTCAGTGTTGTTACTGTGGAGCAGCTATTTTTGATTGTCTAACTTTCTAAAATGTTCAGCTTCCTTGATTGTCTAACTTTTTAAAATGTTCAGCTTCCCTGTAGCATTCGTACAATGGCCGAACGTTGTATGATCCTAGATCCAGGAGCGAGATTACCTGGGATTGGAGAACGCGTGAACAAAAAAAAGGGGGGGGGGGGAGAGGTGAAAGAGACATCAGGTATATTTTTGAAGACTGTGTGTGGAATAGAAAAGAAGGTAGGAAAGGAAAGGAAAGTTACACCCAAGGCAAAATGGAATACCTTATATGTGGATAATAATATAGTGAGACGACTTCTTCTTCTAGGTGGCTTGTCCCTTGCAGAACGTGGCCTCCATGACAGCCTTCTTGAAACTCTCCCTATCCTGC
>JBDFRD010342308.1:0-10174 GCA_039654405.1 Bullina lineata | reverse complement strand
ATTTGTGTCCTAAGGCTTAACACAAACACACAACAAGAGACAAAAGATGAAAAATAAAATAAAATTCACAATTCAAAAAGTAGTTCATGGAAAAGCAGCAAAGAATAAAAGAGACAGGAGGAAAAAAAAATTTGAAAGAATAAGTGAATTAAGCATGAAGTTACTTTTTCTATGTTTACATGGCTCATATTTATGAACTTCAATTACATGTATTATGTAACTTGTAACACCTAAATAGCATACAACATTTAAAAGCTCATGATCATACCTTTTAAAATACATCTTATCAGCGGCACAGGATCTTCTTTTCCTCTCTGTACTACAAGTTTAATACATTCTGTAATCTGAAAAATGCAAAATACTTAGTTATGGAATGCATATTTTTTCCATTCATTCTTGTAACTTTACACTTGTTGAAAATCAAGAAAATTGAAGTCTTTCTAACACCAAGGAGTACTGTTTCAAACTGATGCTACATGTCTTCCTGATTTTTTTGTCAGAAAATTGAATGAACTCATTGAGAAAAGACAACTATATAAATATTTATTGGCATTTTTGTTAAAATCTGAGTTTGTAAGTACATATAGAAAGATCCTTTGAAAGTTAACAATAAAACTTATCTGCTGTTATCAGTATCTGTGTTATAGATTCATCATCCAGGATATCTGATGAGTATATTTTTACAAAGATGGATCATTCTTTATTCGTAATGTCATCCATCTTCTTGGCTCATTCTAAAACAGTATGCAGGATTCATGCTCATCTGACTTGTATGTTTCCTCTGCTAACTTTTGATTCAGTTTTTTCGTTCCCTTTTCTTCAAGGTCTAAGGACTTACTCAAACAGGTGCAGTTTATATCAACGATTATAATATTATGTCCTTGACAGAATGCTTAGGATTATTTCCCACACTGCCACACAGTTCATATCCAGGTAAGAAAAGAAAAAATGTCAATTGAAGCGCCTTTCTCTTTGCTAAGAATGCTTCAAGTCTTCTCTTGTTCACAGTTTGGAAGGTTAAATGTTAACCATAGCTGTATCTTTTTTAAATTTATAATTTAAAAAAACATGAATTACCTCTCCTACATCGTTCTTCTTCAAGTAACTTTTTATTTCCTCAGTTGTCCCACTTTTTAGTAAATTCAGCAGTGCACTTTCAATGGCCATCTTTCCTAAAATAAAGAGAATTATAAAGCAGTTGCAATTTCAAACATTCAAACTGAAGATTTCTTAAGAAATTGAAAGGAAAGTGATTACCCCTGCCCCAGTCCGTGCAGCAACTTTGGTCGCCAACCTTGGGGACGAAAGATGTAGATGATCAATATTAACTTGCAAGTAGGCTTCTACCAGTCCATCTTGCGTAAGTCATATATCAATACATGTATTATGTTTAGAGTAAATTATAAAACCTTTAGAATTGACATTTTCAAATTATAATTTGTATCACAATTTTGTTACTTGTGAAAGGTGTAGGGAGACTCTGTGGCATGTGAAAAAAGGTGGACAGTTTTCTAGCAACTTTAAACTGAATACTGGTGTTTTTCAAGGGGTGGGGGGCACAACCGTACAAAGGACTCACATGAGATCAGATTAAACCCAGTATGATGACAAGTAGGTGGCGCGGTGGCTAAATAGTCAGAGCGTTGGACTCCTAATCCAAGGGTCCAGGGTTCGAATCCGCGAGGTGACCGTGTTGTATCCTTGGAAAAGACACTTAACACTATTTTTCCTCTCCCCACCCAGGTGCGAATTGGGTACCAGCATCTGCTGGGGAAGTAAGCCTATATGACAGACTAGCGTCCTGTCTAGGAGATGATGTAAAAATCATCTGTTCCGCTTCACGCTACCGAAACCCGTATAAGCTCTGACTCTATGGGCCTCATTGGCCTTGAAGGAACTTTACTACTAAGACGACAAGAATCTTCCCTGTAAAAAACATCATTTTGTGTCAGACAGATAAATCTAGGCTAATACTACCAATTGAAAATGAAATCAAGTACAATTGTAAATAAAGATGGGGATTGATTGGGTATAATCTTTGACAGATAACCAGCATCAAAGTCTGACTGACAGACTGGTCCAATACCCGATGCATAACAAGGAGAAATCTTCAGCAACCCTTTTCTTTCTCACCAATGCTCATTCAACACTACAAATTTGGCGCTGTAAGGCGCTATTAGCCTAGACCAGATAAAATGCCTCTTTTCCTCGTACTTTGACGAGTTCATAAAATTGCGAACTTCTAGATGATAGAATCTAGATTCTAGACTAATTTTAAACATTTGATATCTCGGCAGCCAAATACCATTCAACTTTCTTACCCACTAATGAATAAAATTTATTTTCAACATTTTATGTATTTTTTAAAGGGGTAAGTATTAACTTATCAATAAAGCGAAAGTGTCACCTTCGACCTGATAATTTCATGAAAATGTTTAGATTGTTCCATATCCTGTGACTTCTGGAATTATCTACTCCTTGTTTTCAGCAATACACATGCGCACGCGCAACGCACATTTTTTGCGGCGTGTTGATAAGTAATGGCCGACGCCACAATGAACTCCTCAAGCAATGCTACGTAAGTTAATTATTTTATATCAATCATTTTCATAAGAAGCAAGAAAATCATTTGTCTTGGCATCTGAGTGTTGTCAGTTTCTAATTCTTTTTCTAGATTCTAATTAGATTTGATAATGTTTTGTTTATCTCATTCTCTTTTCTCGCCCATGTTTTCCTACTTTCAATTTCAGTTTTCTTTCTTTCACTTTTTATCCCGAGGCGGAGACTACACACTGAATCTATATCTAGATCTAGATCTAGAATATAGTGACTATGCTTATGAGATACTAAAGATATAAGATCATAGTAGAGTAGGTCTACTTTCATATGCACAGTTGTTCTTAGATCCGCAGAACAATGAGAACAAGTTGCATTAGTTTGCGTTAAAAGTAAAAGTTAGATCAACAAAGGATTGTATTGACACTGTAAACTGTAAACTGAAATTGAAACTCAAAATGAAAAGTGGGTCTCATCTCACTCAATCACAACAATGATCACATAGCGTGACGTTAGTAAGTTAGATCTAGATCTAATTCTAGATTCTAGATCTAGTAAGTTTCTTGTTTGTTTTTTTAGTTCAGAAACAAGGACATTAGTTTTGTATCTTAGTCATTTAATATTGAATTGAGCTGCTGAACATGTGACAAATAGATCTAGATGTAGATAGAGTCTAGATCTCTAGCTTTATATTTTAAACTAAATTGGATGTAGAATCTACTAGTGAGCTTATGAGGACTAGCCCAATGTTTTTTGGGATACAAGGTCTCATTGACATGGTCATCGGAACAGTTAACTTAATAACTGCAGGGTACATAGTCATTGAACTTGAAAGTCATTGCCTTTCTTTCCCTTAGCATTAGTCATTAGAGGGCTTAGTGCAATAGACTTGAATTACTGAATTGAATTTCATTTGTCCAGTTAAATTATTGACTTTCCCTCTCCTCGGGCGCCAAATGTAGTCACTGAATCTAGGCGCGTTTGGTGCCTGAGGCAACCGACTAAATGCAGTCTTTATCGATCGATACATGGCTAAAAAATAATTTTCGCTGAGAAACGAAATGCTGAAATTTCATTGGCTATTTATAGACATGGTTCAAGTGCAGAGCCTCTATAGACTTGAAGACGATAATTTTCCATTACAGAGGTCTAAATATAGGCCCTTCGGCCGTGCTGGCCTAAATTTAAGTCCCCCACTCTTCCCGTTCTACTCCTTTACTGGAGGCCTAAATTTAAGCTAAGGTAGCAGAGTTAAAAGCCTCCGGGCACACTGCGTGGGCACTACAGCACATGTACATTGAACCAGTCATGTTGGGATTGTCTGTTGATGTAAGCACACAGGAATTTCCTTAAAGAGACTTGATCCAATTTTTATCTGAGTATTACATGGGCATATGAGAGGACCTGATTTCGCGAATATAATGTCATTACAGTTTAGGCTAGTACACTTTGATACTTGTTTAATCAGAGACACAAACAACCACAAAAGCAAAATAAAAGAGAGAGAGAAAAACGGGACTTTTCATTTTGCTTTTATTGAATGTGGTGTGTCATTGGATCCGAGCTTGTTGTATTCGAGGTTCACTGTACTAGATCTAAATGATAGCCAATAGTTCTCAAGTGTACACTACTAATGGATTTTACCTTTATCAGTTTACCTTCTTTTATTTATAACAAAGGCAAGCCGAAGGCAAATAAAATTCATTCAGATCCGGGAACCATCATATTTATCCTGACAAACACATGTTTAGATCATTGCTTTCTTTTGTGTACATCAAATTACACAGTACATTGTTGTTCGTCATTCATGATAATGAACTATTTCAAGCCATTGTAGGTATGTTGGCTTTAATTACTGACTCTCATGCTTACCATTTTCATTTTGGTAATCATTGATATGACTGCACAAGGCGAAGTGCATTATAAAGACGTTAATTGAAAGGGAACTGGGGTGAATTTAAATTGAACAAATTCAAGATAAGATACCATACACACAAAATTTAATGTCGTTTGAAAAAACAATTGTTTGGTACCAATTATTACAGTTTAACCCGGCCTAACTGATCTTTCAGAAATGACCATACAATGTAAATGGAATGCTTATATTTAATAAAAAAAATATAGCTTGAATTTGTAATATCATTAAAACAAGTCATTTAATTTAACACACAGACTGAGTGTTTTTGGTTAGGTTTTTGAGTGCTTCCTTTGTTGTTGTTGCTATTATTATTTTTTATTATTGTTGTATCAATACCACCAACTCTATTATAATTACTACCACCATAAATTGTATTACTACTATTACTCATCATCATCATCATGGAAGTCTGTCGTACTCAACGATGACGTAGATGAACCTCATGTGAGCACAGTCACGTCTTCTCTCCTTACGGGCTTGTCGCTTCCGGTTCAGATCTTGTATGCTCTTCTCTTCAGAGGTGTTGACTCCTTTGAGAAGAGCTAGTCGCCGGGCACTGTGGTCTGTGGCAAGTGTCTCCCAACCCTGGGATGGGATGTTTCAGGGCACTAATGGTGCTTTCAGACAGTCCTTGAAGTGATTTCGCGAACGTCCGATGTTCCTTGATGAGCCATCATTCCATCATGAAAGGAATAGACAATCTTGACGAACCTCAGTGGGCAACTGTATAAAGTAATAGAATTGACGAATATTCTTACCCTTGGGCACCTTGACGCACAGATGATTTTTTAGGAAAAGTCGTCAAGCCACTAGTCTCCAAGTTTCAAAATATAGATTTTACACCTTATTAAAAATATTTACACATGCTCTGGGGCCACATGTCCCCGTTCAGGCTGGCTCAGGTTAAATGTATAATGTATTATCAGGTTGTTTTTTTGCCAACAATAGACCTAGAGTAGTGGTTTGGGTTTATTTTGCTTTAAAATCTCAATTTAAGTGATGTTTATTTTGCTTTTCAGGCACTTGACTCCACCTCCGGTGACCTGGGCTCAGAGAAAGGATAAGGTTTTTGTGACCATTCAGTTAGAAAACTGTGAGAATCGCAAAATAACTCTTAAAGATGACAGCTTGTATTTTAGAGGAAAAGGTGGCACTGGTGGGGTTGACCATGAAGTCTTGATGGAGTTCAATAAAACAGTTGACCCAGATGTAAGTACATGTAGATATGAATTATCTAATATCATGGCTGGGGATGGGAATTGAAGTAATTGACATGCTATTGATAATTATAGGTATTGTATGTAATTATTCATTTAAACTTGAGTTCTCAATTAATTCTATGTCAATGTCAAAGCAGACTATCGTATTATTCTAGTAGCATAACAATGCTTATAATTTTTGACTGGTTCTATTTTCTGTTGCATTGATATTTACGACTTTGGAAAAAAATATCATATTGCAGGCATGGAACTTTTTTTTTTTAAGAAATAATGTGTATCAAGGATTAATGAAGTTTGAAATGCTCCCACCAATTTTGTACAATTTACACTGGGTTTTTTTTTTTTTTTTTTTTTTCAGACGTCTAAGTATAATATTACTGGAAGAGAAATACTTTTTGTAATCATGAAAAAGGAAGAAAGCCTTGGATATTGGCCTAGGTTGCTGAAGGATTCAAAAAAGGTATGTAATTTTTTATGTTTTTAATTTTAACTTATAAAGGAATATGCTTACTTTGAACTTTGTGGACCTTCCATAGTATGTTATTGAAGGCAATATTCTCTGTAACCATTCAATTGCTTGTTTAAGCTGTCATAAAATAAAAGTGCTCATTGGCGTCTTCTTACTCGCATTTGCTTTCAGTTTAGCTGACAGAGAGGTAGAGAAAAGCTTTACTCAATCTGTTACTTATTATTTGTCGTGGTTGATATTATGCTCGTTCTTCTGTTCGAAATAGTTTTGAAGTTGAAGTTACCTTTCCAAACTGAAGCGTAATTGTTAGATCTATGCTTTGATGCACATTCCCTCCTTTCTGTATATCTCCAATGATAGACTCAATTTTAACCATGTGATCTGCAAACTGTTGATTGGCCTATACGTGCATATATATGCTTCTTCTCAGTTTTTATTATTTTACCTTATAATCTTATCTTACACATCATATTTATACAGTAGACAATGGCTAAAATGAAATCTGCAGGGCATTGTTTTGTTTTCATAATATTATAAGTGAGTTTCTTTTCTGCCGAAGAAGACCTAAATTGAATCTTTTCTTTTCTGTGAGTGCACATCATTTCATGTTTATTATTTGGTCTGAAATCCAAGCAAAATAAGAGATTAGATGTCTAGACCCTCACCAGTTATTCTAAATGAAAAACCAAGTTCCAGAATTAATCAGTTTTTTGTTTGATTTTTTTCACAAACATACATGGTAGCCTGACAAACCGCGGTGACTGTCATCACTTGCCTTTGAAGTTGTTTGCTGCTGTCTGTATCTCTCTCTCTTGCCCTGTGGGCCTCCTCAGTAGTGGGCCCATGGGACCAGCAAAGTTAGGCTTGGGTTTTTTTTGAGAGGGGTGAGGGGGGCAGCAAAAAGTTCACAAATTGTGGTGCTCACTATCACTTGCTTTTGGTCTTGTTTAGAGTTTTAATTATCAACTTCCCTAACACTTGAAGGGTTGAGAATGCCCAAGCTATTTTGATCTTTGTGTAGTGCTCAGGATGGGGTTGGTGTTGTGGCAGGCCTACAATTAGGGATGGATATATTTAATTTCAGTGTTAGTTTGTTAATAAGAACAAAGAACACGGAAAATCGGGGATGCTAATATTTTTTGTTCAGTCCTAGTTTTGAATCAGCCATTTTCAATTTAACCATTGTCTACTATATAATATTTTATGCTTGTCAACTTGTAGCTCAACTTGATGTTTTCTTGAGTCTGCTGAGGTAATCCATTAGATTATATTTTTACATTGCGTGTTAATAACATTTCATTTATTTAATCCAGTTAATTTACGTATGCATTGATGCATAATTTTTATGTATTTATGTGACGAGTCTTTTTGTCAGAAGAGAAAGCTTTCTGTGGATATTGTTTGAAGCACATTTTTTTTCCCTTTTAAGGCCCATTACCTCAAAACGGATTTTGATAAATGGAGGGATGAAGATGCTTCTGACGCAGAAGACAATGAGGACTTCAACTTAGATGAGGTATTCATGATTTAATTGGGCTTTTTTTGTTTTGTTTTTAATTATTGGGACTCTCAAAGTCATTGATTCAGTTCCAAAAACAAGATGAGAGAGAACTATTTATAAACCCAAAATTTGCTTTGTAAGTAGAATGAGAAATGTCAATGTCATCGTATGCTTTTGATTTTTTTTTCCCATATAAAAGTTCTCGCACTTTCAACTAGTATAGTATTTAGTATTAGCTTTCTTTTGGAAATTTTCATTCAGGCAAAATTCTAATCAAGAAGAAATAGTGTAAAAGTAAAGTCAGAGAAGACTAAACATCTTCACACTGAAACTAAATTAGTTCGTGTAGTATAGAAACTGCATTACTTGTTATTGCATACTTTTTAACTTGTCTACTGCCGTTTTGGACATGGTCCTGGGTTGCAATGACTTTCACCACGCTGAGTTCTGAGCTGAGATGGCAGTAGGGGTACAATAGCTTGATTCTTTTTGTTTTTTCAATTTTTATTTTGGTCCAGCACTAGATCTACCTTGTTTTTGGTTTGCCTGTTGTTTATTGCAAATATTTCCCTTTTTTTTCAAACATTGTTTTTTATTTAATTGATTTTAAAATGTTGATGCTTATGTTACAGAATTAAAAGTATACAGTGGAGTCCACTTAAGATAGACCTCTTGGGACTTTATCAATAAGTTTATCTTAACCATTTTCAATAGATACAATCAATTAATAAAAGTATAAAGTGAATGTAATGCAACAACAGCGGTGAGCCAATCCTTGGCCATTTTCTCTCACTACAGTAGACTTCCCTCTTGAGTCCAAGGGTCTTATCGGGTATGCATTTTTATATGACATGCCTGTTTTGTCTGCATTGGATATTTTTTCTGATTTGGGTACTAGTCTCTCGGGATGCCTGGCAAACGGTCCTTCTCCTAGAGTTGTGTCCAGTATTAAAAACAATTCCTCTTCGTTTCTTAAAACCATGGAGTCACCGGGTCAATGCTGAGATCTGAATGCCCGTTTCCTCAGCCTAGTCATTAGCAGCAGTCCTGACACCAGCACTTTCATCGCTCGTGTCTGAATCATATTTATCAATATAGAGCCTCGTCCACTTTTTTCTCTTTCTGTTTGGTTGGTAAGATGATGGTGTGCATACCTCCTTAACTGTCAGTCGATTTAACATCAATACAGAGATTGTGCTTTTTGAGTTTTCGTAGGTCTCGGCAGTTTCAATCTGTTCCGTCGATTTGTCTTCAATCTTTGAGAAGTGACATTTCGTTTTCAAAGGTCTGCATTTTGTTTCTGTTGCTTGTCCTTTTCAAAAGTGAGAGATGTTATGTTAATTTAAGATTCAGACAAAGTTTACTGGTCGAGTGCAGTGTAAGAAAAGAAAGATACACTGGTAGATCTGGGCAATGGAAAGAGAGGGATAGTATTAAACACTGTCGTCAGTGTGTGCTCAGCCTTGCCCTCACATTCTTCACATTCCCTGTGATGGGGAATCTTGAAAAGAAATAATATATGTGTGCTTGGTAGGCACATTCTTCATTAGGTTATTAACATTGGTTTCCAACCCCATTACTGTTAGGTTTGTTTGATATCACGGGCAGGATTAACCATTTTAGAGTCCGGAAGCTTGATAAAGTATGAAGTGTTGAACAGCTGTATTGTGTGTAGTTACTTTTGCTTCACGCCTGCAATGTCCACAAAGGCAGAAGCCTTGATTGTGGTAGGCCTACTGCGATGGGTTTTTTTTAGGCAAAAGACTTATTGTAAGTTGTGAAAGTTATAAGTCTGGTGCAAACATCACTCTACAGAACATATACATGTATATACAGTAGAGTTCAGTTGTCTCGAACTCATGAATATGTCGAACATAATTCTTGGCCCCATTTAAGCCCTTATCTTTTCTTGGTTATGACGACATGGAATTCTTCAACACCCAACAGGTGTATCTTGAACCAATCCACGTGGTTGTTGGACTTTGCCCTTAGATTTTCATCGAAAGAAAAGGCTTTTTGTTCAGCCGGTTAGGCCAATTTTCGACAAACCACACACGCAGGGCATGGGTTGTTGGCCTAGCAAGTATAATGGGCCTACTTTTGCACTGTATCACACGACTATTGATCACAAATAATATCGACGATTCATCGGTCCACTCCACCATGGCAGAAAAGAGAAAACTAAACAGTGAGATTGTAGCTCTTGTCGATCAGAAAACGCATGGCAAAACTGAATTTTGTAAATAGTTTCAAATACCAAAGTCAACATTGTCTACCTTCACCAAAAATCGGGACAAAATCAACAGTATTAGCGAGGGATGCCAACCGAACAGAAAGCAGCAATGCACGATAAAGTCCAATGCTACAGTGGAAACCTCGACAGCCGAACTCGGATAAACCGAATTTCGGATAATTCGAAGTGTTCGAGACATAAGGTTTTTTCCTCCTCTTTGGCTTTGTTAAATTAGATCGGATAATTCGAAGCTACAAGGACTCGATTCTCTTAATTC
>JBDFRD010341865.1:0-10177 GCA_039654405.1 Bullina lineata | reverse complement strand
ACGGGGCCGAGAATTATGTTCGACATATCAGTGAATTTGAGATTTCCGTGTTCGAGATAACTGGACTCTACTGTATGCACTTACAATACACTACTTGAATTTGGGCATGAATTTAGAGTTCACACTGTAATAGCGTTTTTGGAGTAGATGCTATACAAAAAGGGAACCCATACAAAAATTGAATTAGCTATCATCACAAATATCCATGACGTGCTGGCTCTGTGCGTTGGTGAAAATTAAGGTATTTAATATTCTATTTTAATGAAATGGAAAAGGACTGGGGACCTTAGAATTTTACGATTCAAATTAAGTGAACTGCACTGTCTTTGAAGATAAAAAAGATGCTTGCTGATTGAAGAAACCAAGTCTCATTTTGTTTTGATATATTCCCCAAAACTTGTGTACAATGTGTGGTTTGTAATTTTAATTCATGTATTATTGTTGACTGTTTGCTGTTTTCTTCAGATTCAGAGTGGTCGTGGTTGATGTCCCAGGACCAAGATAGTAGATGTACATTATATATAGAACATGGAATCTAGTGGCTATGTTTTAAATACCAGAGCATCAAGATTTTTTGGAATGTAAAACAATCACTTTTGTTTAAAATTGAGCCATTCTATTCCATTGTTTAAGAAGCTATTTGAAACTGCCATGCGGAGGTTGATTTCTGCCAAAATCAAAATAAATGTGTTTATGTAATGTGTGTCACAGCTGACTGGTCAGGCGGACCTGTACTTTTTTTTCTTTTAATTTATACAATGTACATGGAGTTGGGATCATTGATGTAAAAACAACGGTTTGTCTGGTTAATGATATGAAATAAAAAAAAAACATGATGAAATAGGCTGGAAAGAAACTGACAACATGACATTTTGAGGATAATAAAAATAATTAAAGAAGGCTAGGTATTCCATGTTGTGTATAAAATTTACATGTAATATTTTTATGTTTATGCATATGATACATTGTGCTTCAAATGTGGTATTGTTCAGCTTCATTCTCTGCCAAATCCCACAGGAATTTTTTGATGCCTCATCTTTGACTTTGATTGTACTGATAATTGTATAGAAAGTGGTCCTTGAAAGAAGTTGTGAAATGATTTTCGTTTATTTTTTAATGCAATAACTTTTAAATGGCAATTAGCCTTTTATCTTTTCAATTTCATTTCTCGATATGAAACTATTGAAAAGAACATGAGAGTATTTGAAAAGAACATGAGAGTATTAAGTTCAAGCTGTCTTATGCAGCGAAAGCTTTAACAACCACTTTCATTGCCCTATTTTTGGTTTTGTTTTTGTCATTTTTATTTATAACATTTTAAGAATTTTACCATAATCATGCTGTCTAGTCAGCTTAACTATGGGGTTTCATAAGTGATTGTCTATACTCATGTTGAAAAATAAAATAATTTTATTGCCAATACAAGTATGCTGCTTCTTTTGTTTCTTTGAAAGTAGAGATATCTCACTCATGACTACAATTTTCCTTTTTCAAAAACAACTAGAACAAAGTGTTCAAAAATAAGAATGGAGCATACAATATCAATCCCATTTACTGCCTCAGAATACTCAGATTTGTACAGTAAACTGGCAAAACTAGCATCTTTCCACTTAAACCATAAGCACAATGCAACAGGAATTTCTATTCCGGTCTGTATTGTGTGACCTTGATGCAGTTGATCAGACTCACATCCATATGTATTAATGTATGCGAATAGACTCCACTCCTCATTTAGTGTATCCTAATCTTGTGAGGGGGGAATAGTGTAGATCAAGTTGGAAAGAACTGCCAAGTAGAGGAGAAAGTGCTAGTTTATGATAAGGACTGTATCATTCATATTCATAACAGTCAAATGTGTGAGGACTATGTGTGGAAATAGTTTCAACAAACATTCTTTTGACCAACTCTATTGTGTTGAGACTGTTTATCAATGCAAAAGTGCATAATTTTCATACAACATATTTTTCCTTATTCAGTGTCTCTAATTTACAAATTTCATTACATGTATTTAATTCTCAGAAGTAAGGACAAAAATGATAAATCTGCTAACTGGGTACGTTGACATAGATTAATACTACATGACAACATGTATATTAATATTATGATGAATCAAAATTAAATGATTTGTGCTCCATTTCATTGTAATGTGTATCCTGTAGAGGTTGTTCTATGCATGAAAGTGTTTAGATCTATGTTTTCTCTCAATAATTCGAAAAAGCTCCATTGAGTCTGATATTGCAAGAACATTAAGGCGTAGCTTACGGTAGTAGTGGTGGTGGCATGGTGGTTGAATGGTCAGAGTGTAGGACTCCTAATCCATTGGTCCTGTGTTTGAATCCAGCAGTGACCGTATTGTGCCTTTGGGAAAGACTACACCGTTTTTCCTTGCCCTACCCAGGTGCGACTTGGATACCGGCATATTCTGTTAGGGAAGAAAACCTACGATAGGCCGGCGTCCTGTCTAGGAGATGAAGTAAAAACCACCTGTTCCGCTTCACGCAAACGAAACTGGGATATGGGCCTCATAAGCCTTAAAGGAACTTACGGTAGTAGACCACCTTAAACTTAGCATCATTGAGCGGAAATAGAAGGTTAATATGTAAAACATGACAACCACTTTTTAAGCTATCAAAATAAACATAAAATGTGAATTGGTTCATTTAGGGACATTTTTTAAAAATGATTCTCACCCTAACCCATTTATCAAAAAAGTAGTCGAAAAGCCAATGTGAAGAAGGGGAGTCATTTTTGATTGATTCAGTTTGAACACTGTCCTTCTTTTGATTTAAATTAAAAACAACTTTTTCTAAAAAGCAGCGTCTTAAGTGCCTCTCTGTACACAAACTCAGGACAGGTTAACATCTTTGCTTTTTTTCTATTTGTATCCCGTTTGAGGAGTAATTCAAGTACTGAAACTGAATGCTGTGTCTCTACAGATGATGTAACAACAAATAAAAGAACATGTTGAAGCAGATTTTCATTTTGAAGAAGATTTATTGAATGTGCACATTCTTTCATTCTTTATAAAATTAGACTGCTGTAGATCTAGTGGAAAAAAGGAGGAGAAAAAACAACACAATTTGGGTGATATTTGTCAGTCTAAAAAATAGTCTGTGACATTGACAGACCGTAAAAACAGTGGTCAAGTAGTCAAGTAGCATATTTTTTCAATGCAAAAACATGAAGAAAAAGCAGACATTACATTATTTTTTAGAAAAGCAATTTTGCTCTGAAAGCAAATGAAATATGTTTTGGGCACAGGTTTCAGATGAAAGAAAAATCTTGCACAGCACTGAGAGAAAAAAGGAAAAAGATAACATTTTATAAAATCTTCATCAGTGAAATTGCAATACAATGCATAATAATACATATTTATGTTAACAGACAAAGCTGCTGTCATAGTTATGACCAACCCCCTTTATTGATATTTAAAAAAGATCATGAGAAGAAAGTGTGTATGCATGCAGGCATTAAAGCTGTGTTGATAGAGTACTATTCAGTATTCATAGTAATGAAAAGAAGTCAAACATGCCGTGCAGATTTTGTAGCTCTAACAGTCATAATAATTAATAATCACATTCTCAACCAAGAAGTCATTATGTGAGAGTAGCAAAGTGTTCTTAGTAAAATAGCAGAAAGAAAAGATGCATGTGTTTTTTTTTTATCCAGAAGTACAGAATTTTATAACAATGGCTGACTAAACTGTAAGAAATTAAAAAATATTTAAAGTCACTAAACTCCAAAATATAATTTTTCTTATCATTAGTAATATCAACAACAGAACAAAAAGTGATGAATGAAGGATGATCTACAAGGCAGGGTGTGAAGTATTTAGTAAATTAAATGGTTTCAAATCAAAGTGCACGAACATGTGGAAATCTTTCTAGCGGTATGCCTGCCCTACTCAAAACCAACAAAACTTTGATTAATTTGAGGAAACAAGTCATCATTTAGCTGTACTAGGACTTCCAACCCTTACACAAAAAATGTTTTTCTCTGTAAAACTTTTCATGTTCTTTTAAGTAGTTCACTAAATACACATGTACATACATGTATAGCTTATATTTTGAAGTAAAGTAAAAATGGGGGAAAGTTGAAAAGAGATTATTTTAGTTATGAGTTGGAACTCTTTTCTGGCCATTTTGATAATGCAAAGAGTATTATATGAGAGTTCCATACAAATAAACATAACTGACTCCAACATTCAGTATGAAAGCTTCGTAATAATACTTTTTTTTTAAGGGTGTTTTTTTAATCTATTCATGTAATAAAGCATGGTACAAACAAGTGTCCACAAAAAACAAAACAAAATTAAATGTCATGCTCAAAAGTAATACAACACACATTCTTCCAATAATGAATATGTCACTACAATTAAAAACATGCTACTGACCCCCCCCCCCCCCAATGATATTATGATGTCCCTATGTCATTTCCTTGAATCGTCTTCTAATTGCATGCACAAATCTATGGAAGTTATTGCTTTGATTGAGCTCATCCAGTAAAGCATCCATGCCCAAGATCTGTGGCTGACAATCCCCAACTGAAAAACAAAACGAAACTTGCTTTTAATGGTAATGGTAATAAACAAACAACAAAGAAATTTATAATATAATATATGAATTGTGCACCAGTTTGTTAACCTTTTCCACCACTCATGGGTCTAATTGACCCCTTCGTGTAGCAAAAAAATTGATGACAAATTTAATAAAGATAATTAAACCATGAGACTCCTTGTATTCTTCAATCATCCATTTGTACATGTTGTGTTGTAATTCATTTTGTTGTATTTGTGACTGTTTTTCTTAAAATAATTTTTTTACCCCAAACATGATGAAACAACTATACTTTATTATTCGCTCAGACACATGTGGAGCCGATTTGACCCAACGGCTTCCAAAGAGGAATTTATTGGAAACCGCACATTCGCCACAAGTGAGTCAAATAGACCCAGTGACTCTCAGAAAAGAAATGTGATTCAGTAGGTCAGAAAGACCCACGAGTGGTGAATGTAACTTTTAATTAACGTGTATCGGTAAAGGTTAATACATGTAGTCCCTTTGACTCTGACTCACACCCATACAGGGTGGAAATTATTTCACGGGAAAAAAGTTTTCAACACCCGAGGATTACAATACAATGACTAGTTGACATATGTACAGTATTCCTAATGCATTTGCCTCAGTTTGTGAAAAAGTAAACAACAACGATAACAGTGATTCTTGACACTTTTTAGCTACCGTATCAAGACAATTGGCAAAGTAATGCCTCCCCTTTTCTACTGAGAAATCCATTGAAAAAGACCAGCTTGTGATATTTATTACAAACTTTGAATGTGAGTGGAAATACAATATCATAATCATTTAAATCTTGTATTTCTTATTTCCCTCTGCAAAGCATCCCTGAGGGCTTGATGTGAATTTTAGGAGTGCATTCTTCTTTATCTCATCATTATTATGATTGTACATGTATTATTATAATTATCAATCATATTACGACAAAAGAAAGAGTGATAAAACAAAGGATTAAAAATCAAAATCATGAAAAATACAAGGTAAACTAAAATTATAAGCTTACCAATATACTTTTTATCTGCAGTCACTTGTAGTGAAAGCATGTAAGGTGAATCCATTTTACTTTGATCGATGTTGGTGAAAACAAGTTGTAACCATCCACCTGATTCCAAAGAAAAAAACATTGAACAAATTCAATTTAAATTTAATGAGCGGATAAACATCAACATTTTTGCCTCATGCTGAAGACATTAGGATAACACAAAAAGCCTTTTCAAGTCCTTTCAATCCTTCAAATGTTTCAATTTATGTATATTTACATACATATAAAACACTCTTTTCATCACTACATAAAAATTTTGTTCAAAGACATCATCAGACTAATGAAAAAGTGAGAGAAAAAAAAATGATAGTGACCAAAAATAAAATACCCTGGTGCATAAAGTACAGGGGCATGTCACACCTAAACTATTACTATGTAATAATGTAGAACTCTGGGACACTTCCAAAATTTTAAATTTCATACAAAAATCTTTCCTCCACATTACCATCATCAACCAGTACACCTAGTACTAGTAGGCGCTACTGCATACAAAAATTAATATTTCATCAATACATGCAACAAAAGTAAAGGTGCACATTTCTGGCCGAATGGATTATAACAATTATATTACATGTACCTGTTAAAATAGAAAAGTGGGTATCTATGCATCTAATTTTAATTAAATTTAAAAAAAGAAAAGGGAAATAAAGGAAATGAAAAAAAAAGGAATAATGAAGAAATAACAGTGCTAAAAGCACTGCTGAAGCTAAATGAGTTTTCTTAAAGTGCAAAACAATCACCTTTTACTTTGTTTATCTCCAAGGCAAGATACTTTTTGAACATAGCATCTTCTTTTTCCAAGCGTTGGATCTTTTCTTTCTTACTGTTGATATCTGAACCTGTGTAGAGAGGACAGTTAAAGTTAAAGCAAAAGTAGTCAGATTTTACCTAAAACTGTACATTGCATGAATTTGCAGAACAAAGTGTTTTGATATTGCTTGACATTATATCGCTACTTTTATAAGATTATAAGTTTAATATACTTTATACAGTCTGAGATTTATAGACTTTCTGTAATGATAATTGTGTTAAAATCATAGATCAAGTTGCAAGACGAAGAGTTTTAATATCAAATGTCTTAGAGAGGGAAGTTTAAAGTATTCTTTTCCTCTCCTTAGAAAACAAACATTACATACCATACTAATATCATAAGAAGAGAAAAAAATACATTATTTCTTAAGCTCTGTAGAAGATGATATTGAGCTATGACTTTGGTAAACCACATGTATTTAGATCTTGTAAAATAATGAGATTTAGGATCCTATCCCACTTTTCTCGTTGCTGAAATTAGAGGTCCCTATCCACGACTTTTAAGATATGATCTAATACTAATACACATGTATTACAACATGCTACACTTTACTTTCTACGACTTTGCTAATCATATCCCGTTCCTGACTCAGATGTTGAAGCTCTTCGTGTAGAATGTTGATCAGCCTTTCTTGAGCTTCCTTTTGAACATTATGTTGCTCCAACTGTTTTTCCAACCCTTGAATACTGTGCTTCTGATCTGTTGCATCTGTAATGAAAATTGGATCACATAGAGACGTAACATTTTCTTGCATAATATATGAAGTAAAAATAAAAGAAGTCTTAATTAACGATTATGGATAGTATAAATAAGGTTCAGTTTGGCGAAAAATACATGTAGGGGCCTAGTGTATTTTAAAACAAAATAAAAAGACTTTGTGGTTAATATTAACACTTGTGGATTGGGGTGGGGGGATACTTTTATTTCATCAAAAGTGCAACATCTTCTAAGAGTAGAATGAAAATTGTCAGTTACACATGTTTTCCTATTAATACAAACATGACAAATGAATATTATGATAAAAATATGAATAAAGGAGTGAATATAAACAAGAATCAAGAACAAAACCAGGGGTAAGTTTAAATATTATGTCCTGTAATTCATGAGAAGCTGTTACAATTGAGAAAGTTACATTTAAATTTGGAATGACTGTATTTCAAGACTTAAAAGTGTTTCCTTAAAAAAATGCAGCATGCATCTCAGACAATTACCTCCTTCAAGGGATGTCAGAGTTGCTTCAATATTTTCTTCAAGGGTTGAAATCTGTTCTGCAAAAGCAAAAATGAGGGTAAAAAAGGGTTTTTGAAGACAGGTGTACAAATCAAAAGTAAAGCTATCAATGGAAAGTTAACATTGTACATTGTAATATTTTTATCAGTACCGGAATGCTTACGCAAAAATACTTGAGAAAAGGTCAGCTCTTGAAGGTGTATGATTTGTTTGGTCAATGACTTCTTTCAACATGTAAATAAAAAAAGGAAAAAACAACATGACGTACAAAATACAGAACAGGCTATCTTACATGTACTTACTTTTCTTTTTTTCTTGGTCTTCATTAATGATCAAATCTCCAAGAAGTTTTTTACACTCTTTTGTCCATTGAGAGAGTCTGTTTTGAGACTGCGTGAGTATTGACAATAACTTCTGATGGTCTTCCATTGTTATGTTGTATGATCTCCTGAGAGACGGACATCAAACAAGAAATAAGATGATGAGACATTTTAATAATACAATGTACTAGATCTAATAATACACTATAATACACCATGAAACAGAGTCCAGTGAACATGAACCTCTGGTCTGCATGCAAGAGGGGTAAAGGAAAGAAGGGGAGATGCATTTATTTTATTTACACATCTTGTTGCCCTGTCTAGATATCTATGTAACTGTAGTTAAAATATAAATTCTCTTTTTGACACATCAGATATTATTGTTTGGAGCCTTTCTTTCATGATGTCACACTAGATTTAATAGATTAGCCTACTCTCAGATAAAATTTCAATTTCATATGACGTTGGATACATGTACTTCACTACGATGAATCTATAACTCAGATTGGCTGTGCTACAACAAGAAAACGTGGCACTGAGAAAGAAGCACAGCACTGATGATGATATCCCAATCAGTCAGTAACAGATTGAGTAATTATATCTATATCTAGTAAGTTGTTGCAATAGACAGAAGACATTACTCATTACAATGACAATGAAACCGATCTCTACAGTCGAGTCCTTATATTGAATTCACGGATATGTCGAACATAATTCTTGGCCCCGTTTAAGTCCTTTATAATCTTTTCTTTGTTATGACGACGCAGAATTCTCGAACCAATCCTCTTGGTTGTTGGACTTTGCCCTTAGATTTTCATTTGTAGAAGGCTTTGTTTGGTTACAACAAGCCTGGGCCATGTTCTATTATCTCCCTTGTTTTTTTTTCTTTATTTCTCACTACTGCAAGTACCTTCACAACGAATTACGGATATCTCGAACACTAGGCTATTTCCAATCCCCGACGAGTTTGAGTTTTCCGCGCTCGACTGTAGCCTATGTAGATCTACATATCTAGATTTAGAGGCTAAACAAGTTTTTATTATATTTGAATGCTATGCTGTGATAAATTGAACCTAGATCTATCAATTGTAGCTACCGTCCTGTGAAGTTCAAATTGAAAACACACACTGGGTGTATTAAAATCTATTAGAATAAATTGTGTTTAGCCTAAATTCAACATTAGAATCTAGTATTATTAAAATACATTAAAATCAAAGTGAAAATAAGTATGGCCCTTCATATGTGGCTAAATCAAGTAGATCTATCTATACAAAAACGTGAGAGACTCTGGATAACATCATTTGCCTCCATGTTAATATTGTTTCAGTACAGCTTCTTCCTTTTTTACTGCAACAAAATCTATTAGATCTAGATTCTAACGAATTCTATTGATTCTTCTGTAGCCTAATATTATACCTAGATCTCTAGATCTAGATCCATACCTCCCACTCCTTGCCTTGCACTTTCACTTTTAAATTTCAAACCTAAAGTCCTAAAGTCAAAGCAATTTCAAATTACGAGCTTCTAGATCTACTTTTCGATTCAGTTCTGAGATCTGGCTTGAAATTTAGCAATTCATTTCTAGATTCAAGGACTGAGTGAACAGACACTTAATGTAGTTCTAATTACTGCATTACGTTATGATTTTGCTCCCCTTTGCCTTTACAGTTGAAGCTTTGACTTACCAACAACAATCTTTTGAAGACACCGCCTAACCGGAAGTAAACAACCTATCACCCTGCACTTCATTATTTTCCGGAAGAAGAGAACTGGTTTGTTGTTCTCAAGCCTTTGGCCTTCCGAATCCTGAACTTTATTACTTTCCGGAAGAAGAGAATTAGTTTGTTGACGTTTGGCCCAGTGGAGATGAGTGTTCCTGGACTTGGTGAGTGACAAGTGAATAGCGCTTAGTTCTAAAAAAAAAAGAAAAAGGGAAAGACCGGATTGTATGATCCACGGTACATTGTGTACAATATTTTCATGAGAACCTCTTGGGACAGTATTGCGGTTACAGTAGAGGCCTAAAGAAGTCCATAATCAAATTGAGTCTATCTATCTATAGTCTGTGCCACTTCGATTAGGACCTAATAAATTGTGTGTACATTCAACAATTGGGCATGAATTGCGTCGGAAACTGTCGCAACGCAAGTATTTTGCCTTGCCGTTTTGAAACATACTACTCACGGAGTCTAAAATGTAA
>JBDFRD010341756.1:0-10182 GCA_039654405.1 Bullina lineata | reverse complement strand
CAGTCACTGGACTGGAATCCACAAGGGAAGAGGAGGGTTGGAAGATCAAAGAAAACATGGAGGAAATGCACAGAAGAAGAAGCAAAAGCGGCTGGATTTTCGAGGCCCCAGATAAAGAAAATTACCCAGAACCACGTTGGCGAGCCGTGGTTGCAGCCTTATGCTCCTCCGGGAACGAAGAGGATCAAGTCAAGTAAGTCAGTCATATCACTGAGAAGTGATTATCATTATGGTGTTCTGGAAGGCTTCTAGTTAGCAGTACCATATACAGGTTAACATAATGTCTTTGCCCGTAACTTCAGGTTGTTTAGCTAAACAATCAGTTACAGTTCGTTAATAATATTTTCTAGAATTTGTTGGGGTTTTTGTTTTTTTTTCATTTCTTTGGCCTAAATTTATCTCTGCAAGAGGAAGTGAATGAGAATGATTTATAATTTACAAAATAGATGTTGTCTTCTACTGGATTAATAAGCAAGAAGTAAGTCTTACAGATTATCTGCACCTATCCAACTTTTTTGTTCTTAGTTATGAAGAGCAGCCAGCCATGCAATTCTTAATTCAATTTTCTCATGATTAATGCTTGTAATGATATTAACACCCAGATCATAAAGGAACCAATAAATGGCTGTTTTATGAGTGAAAAATGACACCAACAAAAATCTCTTTTTTTTTTTTTTTGTCAAATGAACCAGTCACTGTCTGAGATCTAAAAATATTTGCTCAGATCAGTCTTCACAAGCTTGCATTCCAGGTCATTTAATCAAGCACACTTTACATTCCACAAAACAAAAGACAAAACAAACAGTGCTGCTAGTGGATTCTTCTGGACTATTCCCGGACCATAAATGCTTTGAGAAAAAGATAATCCTATCTGTTCTAAGAACAACTACAAAGACGTAGTTAATGCAGAAAAGGCAAAGCTTATAAGTATAAGCACATTAAAACTATTATGACATCACATTGTGCTCCTCAGTGTTCAAAATCAATATTTATTTATGCAAAGTAATATGAAGATGAAATATTGCATCGATGTTACATGGTTCTAAGCACGGTTGATCTTTTCATGAAACCCTGAGGGATATATCAAAAATTATTTTCTCAGCTCTGCATTACAGCAAAAAGCCTATAGAGCTAGAGCTTATCTGAGATTTAATAATGTGAGGTGTAACAAATACATGTAATACTACAAGAGATCATCTGTTGCAGGTTTACTTCCCATGCAAAATGTGCTAGTACACAATTTATACGTATGTGGGGAAAGGGAAAACATATGTTAAGTAACTTTCCAAACAATAAAACATGGTTGCTGTCAGGATTCAAACCCAAAGCCCTCAGACTGGGAGTGTAACAGTCTAACCACTCAGCCACTGTAACAAACGCTATAGTATCACTCACACAAAAATCAAACAACCTATGATTGATTAAAATAAAGGAAGTTTTTCTGCGGATTTTTTAATTTGTTTATTCAATATCACAATGAAGCTAAAAAATCAGACAGAGAGGAAGATGGCTTTTCTTGCTCGTTGGCTTTGAGGAAAGCCTGCAACTGTTTGTGTTTTGACTGTTTCCTATTCTTCCCTAGCACTGAATCAGATGAACGTTCCCTTCCTTGGGCTCCTCCTTTGTGCTTTGGGACATTCGGTCGGGAGGAAGGCAGAAATTTTGAAACAGGAATCTTGTTTGATATTTGCGGAATGGAAGAAGAGGGTGTTCTGCTTCTTGACTGACTCTGGGAATCTGTAGCTATTGCTGACTTTATGTCTGTCATTGTGGTTTCAACTCTTGCTGGTCCTTCTAGTAAGGCAGTGGGGGTTGCTTCACTGAAAACAATAAAAGAAATTGATGAAGAAAAGACGTGAGGTATTGGATTCTACATGCAGTATTTTGTCACATACAGACAAAAAAATTGATAAGAAAAACAATTCCAGTACAATCTAATTTATTGGTAAGTTTTCCAAGGAAAAATCACAAAGTGAAACTTTTATGTGTCTAGATTTTAGATACCTATTATTTTTTTTTTCCATTATTAGTTCAGAAAAATATTCCTACTCTCCGTGTAGTTACCTCATTTTAAAGATATTTAACACTTTTTAATTTTTACAATATTTATAGAAATAACTATACTTATCTTTTCTAATTAAATGTGTTTTAACAGGACAAAAATTGTAATTTTCCTTTTTTGTGAACTGTGAATTGTAAATCAAAGTAAAAATCTGACATTCTGTCTGTCTGAAAATCTTACTCTGAAGGTGTCATTAAAAATAACAATAAAAATTTATATTCACAAAAACTTATAAAACTTGCCATAATTAATTAATATTTTTTAGCATAATCACTCATTTTTTTGTTACTAGAAAGGACATAAGCAATCAGACTTGTGAATATAAAACAAATTTTAATTCATAAAAACACTAGCTGTCACCCAATCCTTGTTGAATGATATAGTATGCATACAGTCTGTTTATTCATAAACTCTAAAATCAATGTGTTTTATTTCTGCCTCCCTCCAAAAAAAAAATGCAAAACAAAACAAACAACAAAAACCAGTAAGAAGGTAGACAACCATTTTTATTGAAACCAAAAGTTTATATCCACAGTTACTTCCCTTGTTAAAATAGTAATCACAGGTAAAAGTTTTGTTCCATCTTGCATATTCGACTGGTTCCTTTCTGACACATAACAATGGTTCTGCAATGTGTTCAGTTCTGGGACACCCTTTCTGTCCGAGCCCATGTCATCCTAGCCTTCTCATACGTTTATACATATCATTTTTCCTAAGATTTCCATTTTTCACCTATTTCAATGACAAGTGCAGAGGCTCGTTCTCAGAACGGATTAATACAGGTAGGTAACTAAGTGCGATAGACTGGATCATTTGAACATTTCGTGTTATTGTTTTTCAATAAATAGGAGTAATAAATATCATGAAATCGACATTGTTTTGTTTGAAAGCATCTTAGTGACATTATCAGGTAATGACTTCCCTTCAATGAAGAAATACCACATAAAGAAAAAAATGTGCAAGCGCATTTGTAAATTACAAAGAGAGTTGATTGCGCAGCATAGAGGCTAGAATAGACCGCTGGATTTATCCAAGACACATTTGGTGTGAAATAGTGCTCTCACTGCAGAGCGATGTTGAGGAGGGAACGCACAAAATGAAACCCAACAATATTAGGCTTTAAAACTAAAAGAAAAAGGAAAATTATTTTGCTTGTTTCACAATTTTAAGTATGCACATGCCAGAGAATGCATGTCTGTGAACATATCCATGACTTTTTCAGAATTATTGGTATACGCGTTTGAGTGTTACATGTCAGAAAGTTACTTTTATTATAGTATGATTCAAATCACATCCACACAAAAACACATACCCTTCAAGTTTTTCCGCAGCTTGAAGCCTGGCTTTCCTTTTCAACTTTTTCCTTTTCTTTCTTGAAATCTTTGGCTCAACTTCATCATTGTTAGAAATCAGGCCTGCAACTGAAATGTTACACATGGATTTTTATATTCATCATTTCTGCACACTTTCTACACTGCAGCATGCCAATAATCTAACCATAACAACTCATGAATATTTATAATGTATTGAGGTTAGATATGGTCATAACAAGAAGTGTAGGCCTAAACAACTATATAAAAGTTACATTGAAATCACAGGTGATGAAAATATCTGAGAAGAAATTGCACCTTAATGATTAATTTAAAAAAACGATCAAATACGACAACAGAATAATAATTTGCATCAAAGCAAAATGCATTTATTTAAAACATATACAGTCGAACCTGCCCAAGACGGAAACGGAAGAGAAGGGGAAAAAGTTTCTGTGTTGCTCAGGTTTCTGTCTTAGGCAGGTTCAGCTGGTTTCTTTGTTTAACATTAGTTTTCCGCTTGCAGGTCCGATATCCCCGATGGATTAGGCATGGCCATTGCGGGTGGATTTATATAGGGGAGGGGGTGGGCGGGGCTGCTGAAGTCTTCATTTATAGCCTGGAGTAAACGTTGATTGGTTCTCCGTCAGCGATATCAGACCTGCAAGCATCCAGGACCAGAGCAAACCAAGCAAGTGGCGATGGGATCACAGACCTTTTTTACTATCAGTATAAATCAAAGGCTCATCATCACACGGTATCGACACTCGTGATTAGTCAATCTCAAGTCACGTGCTTCAGTACCAAACCGCCCCCAGCCAAGGGCAATTGCATAATTTTATGGCTCTGGCGGCCTAGCAGCAAGCACAAAGGGATTGTGGTCTTTCTCCCATGATTTTCTTCTGTGGTCGGTAAAATGAAACACTTTTCACGTGTTTTAGAGGAGCCTGGGGCTTGTAAATTCCATCATGCACGGGTAATTTGCTCAGTTGGGAGAGCATTTTGTTTTCCGTTTCTACGTTGGACAAGTTTCCGTTTTATACAGGTCAAATATATAGGAATTAATCAGGGGGAGGGGGGGAAATAAGATTCCGGCTTGGCAGGTTTCCGTCTTAGACAGGTTTCTGTCTAGGTAGACTCGACTGTAATCATAAAAGATTAACGCAAATGTGGTCTTGTTTCCACACTAATTCAAAAATTTGTAAGGGATCTGAATAGATCCTTTAATTTTGTGTAATATGCAGTGATGATGTTCAAGTGCAAAGAAAAACAGACAGTCATGACAGAGGAGGAGTGTACTTGAAAGTCTTGTAACACCCAACACTGGCAAATGCCCCCACTTAATTAAATATAAAAAGAATTACCTTTACTTCTATGTCTCTTCTTCAGCTCAATCAGCTCCCTATTTGTCATGATGGCCTTCGTGTTTGTGTGTAGACATTCCTTGCATCTTACAGTCTAAAAGCAAATCATAAAAAGAAAAAGAGTGAATATGATGACTGATACCTGAACCTTTTTAAAAGGCCAAATTTCATAAGATTGAAACAGAATTTTGTTAATAATCTTTTTTTTTTTTTTTTGCAAATGAAACTATGAGTATGAGGGTTAAATGAGTTTTATCCCTACGGAGTGATTACTTTGAGAGGGTGTTTTTTTTCTACAGATTCTTTCAGTGGAACTCTGTCCCCAACCCACTTCATGTAAAACGGTAAATCACATTTATCCCTTTGATAGTGTTTAAGTGCAAGAAAACAAATTATACAAATTCTATGCTTTATATGGATTATATCATTTACTTGAAAACAATTCATTCTGTCATTCTCTGATTAGTCTAGCCACAAAGGCAATGGAGTCTTCAACAAAATTTGAGTTGACTATTACGATCTGTACTACAAACACTCAGACAGGAAAAGACAAGTTTCCATTAATTTAATTTTTTCTCTTTACTTACCAAATTTTGTGGACATGAAAAAAAATTCTGGAGGGTCTTGTTCCCGAATTTGCTTATGTACTTTTCCTGTGATGCTTTGAACATAAGCTTGTTTATCTGCTTTGTCCGCTTACGACCTGAAGTCAGTCTAGGATGATCTTCAGCCAGCAGTTTGGAAAAGCACAGCTGACACTGTCCAAGGTCAAGTTTTTCTGTAAAGTATGTTATGTATTCTTTTAGAGTAAAGTTCTTTGTACTTGAACTTTTTGTTTTTACAACTGATCATACTTTTACCTAATTTCAAAGAAAAATATTCGACAAATAAGCGATTTCTGTATTGAAAGAACACATGATTTACCGTGAGCCAAAATGAACTCTACCGTTATCACATGTCTGCCAAGTGATACGAGTATCGAGTAAATATGTCAGAAATGTTTGAAATTTAACATTTTTGTGCATTTCAAATGTTTCATTCTGTATTTACATCATTGCAATAGAAAATTAAACTTAATTTGAACAGATCTACTGCATAACAATAAACTGCAAGTTTGACATAAAATATCCAATTATGGCTAAATTGCTTATTAATGCTATTTTAGACTTACGTATTCCTTGTCTGTAACCATTTTCCACAACATATCTGGGGATAAGAGGTATAATTTATTTGTCTTTGAATTTATTCCTCTATGGATGTGCTTGAAATGTCTTTAAGGGTTTGTTTGGAGATAGTGCTGGAGACTATTCAAACAAAATATCTTACCTGTTTTTTTTCCTTTGAATGGTACATGTATAATTATCCTTTTTATCCGCACTGCTCTCTACCATAGTTTTTATGAAATAACACATATGACAAAAAAATGCTCTTTACCTACTGCTACTGATGTACATCATAATTTTTGTTTGATAAATAGAAGCATGGCTAATGTTACTCAATAGTTCTGCAATCTCAAAATACAACCAAAAAGACTTTACCTGTAGTATGATTGAAGCTCAGGATTTCCTTTGAAGTCCAACAGATGCAATGGAACAAATGCACCCGTAAGAGATTCTTTCACCTCCACCTCCATTGTTTCCCAAACACGTAGAAGTCACTCAGATTACTATAGGCTTAAAAGCCTTGAGTAATGATATATCTGAGCATGTCGTAGAGAATAAAAAAAATTATAATATTAATAGTTAATAATGCTAATATTGTTTTCCTGAACTTTATAGAATACGACTGCAATAGGTTTATAACAGTGAGAAATGCAAGAACTGATCATCTCCAAATTCAGGATTTTCAGATACAGGCTTAATCTCAATTATATTGTCATTTCTGATGTCAAACTTTTGAAAATAATTTTTATTCAGTAAGCCCTAAATGGTAATTATTCCTCTGTGGACATGTGTCAATCAGATGTACCTCTTGTCTAAAAGCATGACCTTTAAATCAAGATTTTCGACAAAAATGTATCAAAATATTGTTTCTTCCTTTTGTATTCATCTGACTATACTAATCGATTGGTCTTTATTCTTTGACAGTGCACTGAATATACATAGGCTGAGAATAGGCTGAGAATATATAAAGATGTAAAGTGTCTATCAAGCCCAATTAATAATTTCAGAAGTAATATTAACCATATTAAATTCATACTGCCTAAATGATGTGAAGGGTAGAAAAAAAGAGGGCCTTTCACAATATTTTGAAGTCAAAAAATCAAAATTAAAATACAGTGGAAACCTCATAATTCGAAGTCCTTGGGAATGGACCAAAACTTCGAATTAAGCGAGTTCCAATTATAGAAAGGGACACAACTGAATTCCAAGAACGTCAAAATTATTGCCCAGCTACTTCCCTTGGACACCCACCCCCCACCCCTTATTCTTAAAATCGATTTTCTTTCTCAATTCCCTACCCACTTCCCGCCACATCTACTACAGACACAGAGTGTTGTTCCCTATTTACTATTTCTGTTTTATCTGACCTTAAAACGGACATTGCCTTTGTAGCTCAAAGTGTGTAGATATACTGTGTAGTGTTAGATCTAGAGTAAAATCGCGTGCCGCGCTGGGCCTAAGGTGCCTAGATCTAGATTCTAGGTCTAAAAAAAACAAAGAGCCCATCTCGCTGAAACGCTGTGTAACAATATGTAGCACATTTTGCTTTGTCCCTTGCCCCCTCCCAGTCCCCCTCCCTGGGCTGGCAACCTATTTCGCGCAAAAAATTAGTGATGGTTCCACAGTACTCGTGGCAGACAGGCCTAACGCTGGACTAGACTTGATTTCTTTGTTTAACTTTGGTTTTCCAAGGTCCGATATCGCCGACAGGCCTAACGCTGTTCCTCTCGTGATTTTACATATCATAAATGATGTAATAATCGCTGAACCCATCCTGCTTCAGGGGATGAGTTACGTTACGAAGTCCGGCGGGCAGCGTAGCGCTCCACGTGGGTTTACATTACGTGTACCTCTCACCTCCACCCCTCCCTCCTCAGTCGCACACAAGTACGCTCCTTGGTAAAGAACACTGAGCACGCTGGCTTTGTACAGAGGGTGTACAGAGGAAAACATTTTTACTGACGTTGGTCGTGACGTTAACTTCGAATGAGAATCGATTTATTGCTGTTGGTCGCGATGTCAACTTCGAATTAAAAGAATCGAGTCCTTATAGCCTCGAATTATCCGATCTTATTTAACAAAGCCAAAGAGGGGGGGAAAACCTTATGTCTCGAAAACTTCGAATTATCCGAAAGTCGGTTTATCCGAGTTCGGCTTTCGAGGTTTCCACTGTAGTTCAAATTATCAAATAGACTGACTTTTCTTTGCTTTTTTATAGCAAGTTGACCCGAAAAATAAGCTCTTCAAACTTAACACCAGCAGGTTTTTTTTTTAATATTGAATGCTACATCTAGTCTACATTTTTTCCTTTTTTTCACCATTCATAATCGCCTTTCATTAGAACAGTATCGTTTTTCAAACACCCTCTCTAGGGACAGTGAACAGTGTTTCACCTCTACAACAAGTATTTTTGTATTTCTGACACTTCTCTTTCTATGTGTGTAAGAATCCTTTTCCAGTAGCATAAACTATACACAATTTGCCTCCCACTCTATAGTCTATAACTATTTATGAAGTACCGCCTATTTAATTGCTTCTGTTGCATCACATTACATTTTAAAAACAGAAATGTCACTCGTTTGGTCTGTTATTGTTTTCTATAATAAATCTTGAAGCCCCTTATACACTGTATTGTGTGACTGTATTTGTCTGTCATTCTTTAAAGTGACTACCATCACTTTATTATACTCAGAAGCCCTCATTTGCTGAGCATAAAAATGTATTCATTAACTTTAAAGTTTAAAGATGATAGAATCTAGCCTAAGCCTAGATATAATTTTGAAGGTGAGACTGTAAACTCTCAATACGACCCCAAAATTCTAGAATTAAAACAGTATTTGTAACTTAAATTTCATAAAATCATGTTATGAATGTATCAGAATTCTTTTTTTTTTTTCCCCAGCTTTCTGTAGATCTAGACATCCCTGAAAACATGATGTGATGATAACCAGATCTAGATCTAGAATCTATAGATTTAGATCGAGATATAATTCAGAGTGAGTATTCCCAACCGGGTTGTGAATACCGGTTTTTCTTATTCCCAACCGCATCTCATGATAGCTCCAATGTATACATTGAATCCCGTTCGACATGATATCGCTCGACTCAACAGTTTTCGAGTCTTTTTCTCCCTTGAATAATAACAATACATTTTATTTTTTGCTTGTGATCATTGCAATGAATGGATCTATTCTGTTTAATATTATTCCTTCAATTTCTCATTTAATTGCACGCCAACAGGTCACGAGCGGCGCCTCGGGGCACAGTGCAGAAAGCTCACGGTAGATCTAGGCCTAGCTTTCGGGAGAAAGAGAGCCACCGGCCAACACAACGAGAATGGGGAGCAAAACCCTCGCATGTGAGGCATCATCGATTCCAGTTTTTCAACGTTAATTTCTTTGAAGTAATACAGCGGGGGACTTTTCTTTCACGTTTGCTAACTTATAAATGTTGGGTCTGTTAGCTCTAAACGCATAATCGATATAGTGCAATATCACTATAGCCTGTAACGTTTTGAAGCATTTTGATTTTTTAGTTACTTAACGCCACCTTTTTGATGACGCTTATTTTCTGACTGGCCTTTGGAGTAACTTCATTTCCTAAACATGTGCATTACATTGTATACACATACAACTTGTCGTTAAACCTGATCTGACTAACTCAAGTTACTGCTTTCTTTACGCAGTTTATTGATCGACTTTTTTAAAAGCATCAGTACATCATGTAGGCTACTACTAGATTTTTCATAGGCCTACTCGCGATCTAGACACAACCCAGTCTTGGGCTTAACGGGCGCCTCAAAACTCAACATCGGTTGGGATATAAGAAAGTTTCACATTCACAACCCGGTTGAGGATAAGAAAAACTTGTATTCCCAATCCCACAACAGCCACAATAATAACAGGACTTAAAAATGGGCCTAATACCTGAGCTAGATTCTAGATCTAATACTAATTAATATATAAAACAAAAATGGTGTCTGTGTTGACTGTTGTCAGATTCTAGAATCCAGCTCAATGGCATTGTTGTCATCTTGCCATGTGGCATTTCTGTCATATCACGTTCGTTGCTCACTGTTGCTGCCACTTGAAGGTTGGGTGTGACATCATGGAGGAGACACAGACTGTGCATACCTAGGCCCTATTCAAATGTAACTTTGCACATATCAGCATATTTAAGAATCCAACGACAGGAGAATCAGAAAGTGGTAGAATCCTATTTTAGCGTCCAATATTCATAATCGTATTCGGAGCATTATTGTAAACACAACCATATAATAATTA
>JBDFRD010341645.1:0-10182 GCA_039654405.1 Bullina lineata | reverse complement strand
AGGACACTTTTACAATGAGTCTCAGACTCCAAAAAAAAAATGTGAGCCATTACAAAAAAGATTTCGAGTCCATAAGTGACACTCATTTTATCCTGTAAATTTCCCCCCATTTCCATACAGATAGAAACACTGCTAAATTCGGTGCATAACAAACTACATGTAACTGCACCTAAAATGCATTTTATTGGAAAGTGAATTTCTATTTATTTAGAATTTTGTACTGGTGTCAGTTTTGTGATGTCTTGGCAGTTGATTCAGAAATTATATTATACACTATCTTGCTGAGTAGGGTACATGAAAGCCTGAATTGAGAAAACTAGAACAATTTTATTTTGAATGAAGACTGAAATATATTATATGCGTTATCAAATTAATGAATCTGCATCCGAGCAGAACTTCAATAATTTATAATATGAAGTACTGGGTATGTATTTACTTTAGATTTAAATAAAGTTAAAAGCTAAAGGGTGACAAAAATGATGGAACTTTTGAGTGAGATCCTGTCTAGGAGATGAAGTAAAAATCATTTGTTCTGCCTCACGCTACCGAAATCCGGATAAGCTCCGGCTCTATGGGCCACAATGGCCTTGAAGTAGGAATGTACTACATGTATTACACATCATGTGTGTCAATCATGTCCGCAATCCCAGGCCTAAGACTAATTTTAGTGACGTGCACATGCTCTTTGTCTTTGAAAATATTACGATTGGATGGGATGGAATGACAGGCACAATTAGGCATAAAAGCTTGTGTGTGGTGATTTTATTCAACATCTTGGCCAGGCCGGGGAAAAAATTGTGTGCGCGTAACGTCAAAGAGTAATTGCAATAATGCTGTTTTTTTACTTGGACTGTATTACATTCACATTACCAGCAATTGCAGGCCTCATAGTTCAAGCACTGGGTGAGAGGCTGGAATTGGTTTCCAACGTGGGTCCATAAATTGCTGCACGTTAAAGTATACTTTACACAATGAGATAACTAGATATATGCACCTGGTTTTATGACATCAAAACATCTGGCAAACACTAGAACTGATCAACGATCTGGGTGTTTAGCTGCCTTCCATGAGACGAAAACAGGAAACTTCCCCATTTAATTTTAATGTTACAACAGTCACAGTCAAAACGAAAAAACAACTCTTTTTATTAATACTTTTAATTGTTCTGATGAAGTATATACACAATGGCCATGGACAAATGTAACATTTTCTCAATGTTAAGACAACATCTAACATATGGAATTTTCACAATAACAAGGAGCAGTAAGAAATAATGAGCGATGGATTGTAAGCGCGATAGTCTGTCATGAGAACATATATGTCGAAACATAAAAGCACTTTTTAAAAAAATGGAAACCAGCTAACTTCCTGTTTACTCCTCAATACGTTATTCCTTAAAACCTTTTTTTCCCCATCATCGAATCCGAACTGACCAAGAAGCAATTACTCTGCTAATGCTATTATGCATTATTTTAACAAGAAATCTTTCATTATAAAAGCAGCAAAAGAAACAATTCAGCGGAAAAGCTTAAAAAAAAAAAAAAAAAAAAGAACACAGACAGATTAGAAACTTGAACCAAGCCAAAAAAAATTATATATCATATATAAAGGCTACATCCCACCTCCTCCCACCCCTATAAAATGAAAGGGCAATGAAGTTAAAACGCAGTGTAGTTATTTCCCATCATGCTTCCACCATTGCCCATACCATCCCCATAGCCGCCGCCCATGTCATAGCTGTTCATGCCACCTGGAGAATAGAAAGAATCGAAATCTGATCAGGCAATCGATTGTCAAGAAAACGAATCTATAGATTATACAAGAGTAGGTATTGCTGAACTGCAAACTGCATTGCTTTATTTTATGTTGAATGTTGTAAGACTTACTAGCCCTTACTGTGTTCAAAAATCATTGTCATGGTGAGCATGCCACACGCCTTATAACTCAGTCTTAATCCATTCAAATTATATTGGGGAAGAAATCCCAGCTCAGACCAGTTCAGAACATTTCTGAATTAATGCCAAGTCTACAGTTACACACAATTAATTGAAAACCTGCCATGTTACGACAGGAGACAACCTCACCATGAGGAAAACATGAACCCAGCTAAGTCTCCTGGCAAAGCCTGCAGTGATACAGTCCTTTCCAGGGCACAATTTCACAATACCAGGGTTCTTGGAGGATGGCTCATGGAAGTACAGACCCATTTCACTATCGTTATCCTTCAATTTTCTTTTCTTTCTTTCTTCGCTTTCCTCTTTTTGATAATAGAAAACAAAACATGCCGCCAAACCGCGAAAAAGTGGAGAGCTCCATTCAGAGAGGCTTAAGAGCTGTCAGAGTTTTTCCCCATTGATCATTCCTGGCCTGCTCAGTTCCCAGAATAACCTTGGACAACGTGCTCAAAAGCTTAACCTACCTCAGTACATCTAACTCCCCTCAACACATGAAATAAAACCAGCAAGAGGTATTTTTAGCTGAGCAATACCCACAGAACAAACAGTTAGACAAATTCACAATTAATTTTGAGTCATGGTCCTGTTGCTTAACTGGACTTCAATCTTTTTTCTCAAAATGTCTGAGGTGGAACGAAGAGAGAGCCAACTATGAGGCTCTTTCCCAGAATTCCCCAGTTCAATGTAGGGAACCGAATGCACTAGTGCCAGGGTATTTCTAGAACCCTCACACTAATGAGTGCCCAAACATGGTGATTACAGACGTTAATAAATCCAATTGCCCAAAAGACATTTTACACTTATGTTCAAAATACCATACTATTCTAAGCAAACTATGTTGATGATTACACAAATGTCATGTGTAATTTACTTTTTTCAAATTGTAAAAAAAAACCTAATGAAATAAACTGAGGGATAAAAATGAAGTTTACTACGACATATCTTCATATAATTGAAACAGTAAATTCAACGAACGATTATGACCCACTACAATAGATAAATTATACAAATCAATCTAAAAATCAACTGCATGACCAATCTAACACTTAATTATTTCCACCTCTACACTGAAACCATCGAGACCAACTCACCTTGGCTACCGAAGCCGCTGCTGTTTCCGAATCCCGTTCCACCCTGGTTGCCACCAAATCCCTGATTGCCACTGCCAAAACCCTGGTTGCCCCCTCCATAGCCTCCACCAAAGCCACCGCCTCCAGCCGTCTGGCCAAAGCCTTGGTTCATGCCGTCACTGTAACCGTTGCCCTGGTTCATTCCTGCACCAAAACCTCCCATGTTGCTGCCATAGCCACCTCCTCCACCTCCCACACTGCGGGTGTTGGGTTCAGAGTTCAAGAAGAGCTCGATGTATCGGTGCTCTAACAGAAGGAAAAGAAAGAGAGTTTTCAATACCACAATAAATCAAACAGATGATCACAAAAATGAAAAGCAATGTAGCAATGGACTTAAGTATTTCAAAACCAATTGCCCAAGCCGGGAAAGGTGAGAGAGAGAGCTTGCTAAAATATGAGTAAAAAGGTGCCCTATTTATCTATTCTTACTGATTGAATGAATAAAGCTAATATATAATCTATGAGGTGAATATTTTGGTTCCAGTTTGCACATTGTGTTTACATCTTGTTGATCATCACATTTTTGCGGAAAAAATTCCTGAAGTTTCAAGTTAATTGCATTTAGTTGTCTACTTACGCATATTGCACTTGTGTTTCTTCATGGCCTCAACGGCTTCCTGGTGCGTAGCAAAATCAACATTAGCTTCCCCGGTAGGCCTTCCATTCTCTCCAAAGTCAAATTCACAACGCACAGGTTGAATGGGGGAGAAAAACTGAAGACAAAACAAAGAACATTTTTCTAAAATAATTTCAAGTTATTACAAAGCAATCAAAAGTTCTCGTCAATTAACAGCAGTGCTCAAGGCTATTAGACATGAGAAGAATAGTGTTTTAGAGATTTCAGCGTCAATAATACACATCAGACAGTCAGCTCTCGTGATTCTATTCTTCAGTCACATCCAACAAACTAGCATATCAAATTGAAGCATTAAATCACTTTCAAAAAAGAAAAACTACCACAAAACTGGTCCTAAACTCACATCAAATACATCTTGCTCAAGAGCTTGGAATGGCAGGCCTCTCATGTGCACTGAATGACCTGTCTTGCTGACATAACAACTGCCAGGCTGCATGTGGCGCCGATCCATCATGTTTATCATACCGCCCCGGCCTCCTCTCATTGGTCCCGTCATTCCGGCACCACCACGACGCTGGCGCATGCCAAATCCCATGCCCCCGGCAAAGCCAAAGTCGTCAAACTCTTCTTCGAAGAATCCTGTGGAAAGTATCACTTTTCAAACAACTGGCGCTTGTGAAACTGCACTGAATAATACCTGAAATGCTTTCGTCTTAATCATGATGATCATACAAAACAGAGAACAATTTTATAGACCTTTCCACCTGCACCAGTAATGCAAGGATCAAGAGTAAGAGGAGATCGCCAGGCATTGTTACACAGAAAACATCCCCCACCCCCCTCCCAGGATTCATGATTCGATCCAGCACAGACAGCAACCAACAACACGTATCATGCCTTACAGTAGAGAAAGTTTGAAAAGCTTCCAACTAATATAATGTACCAACATACACAGCATATTCCCATGTTTCTAAACAACACTTTCTAGGCATCTTCAAATGGATTACTGCCTCTTCAGCACAATCTCTTTCCCAATCTTATAAAAGGCTATTCATTATCACTGTTCATTTACATACTGTTTGTTATAAACCTGTCTTAGCCAGAACCAAACTTTGAAAGCAATCATTTTCCTAAAAAAAAACTGGTTGTGCCTTGCGTACAGTACTTGCAACAGATGCTATGTGTCCGGTTGCCATTAATTTAAATTTTGGCTTACTCTTGATTATAGCCAAAACATAAAAAATTAAAATACGACTGCATGCATTTTTACAATGCCTGCAACAATAGAGTTACTTTGTCTTAAGAAATGTTAGTGAAAATCATAACAGTTGCGAGTCTAACCTAAACCAGAGAACAAGGTATTTCACATGAAAGTTAAGAACCAGTTTCTTTTCTTCCACATCAGTCTCACTATAAAAATTCTCTCAGCACAGAATAAGTAGAGATCAGCAGAAAAGGCAACATTGATTTATTTTATCAGTGACATTGAGGACATGAGGTTCTTGGAAGACAGACATGCTGTCCCCCTTTTCTCAGCATGCTTTTAGCCTCCCTATACACTAAGCTTGCACTTCAGTGCAGCATAAATCTAGGATTCAAGATCCCTTACACATAAAGGAAATCCAACCAGAGGACCACATATCTTGGTGAGGCTTCAAAGATGTGCTACCTTTCACTCGAGAAATATCTACAGATGGTTTTAAGTTGAGATTTAGGAGATTCATTGATCCTTTCAGTACTTCAGACCTCTTTCAAAGTATTAAAGATAAAAAAAAAAATCCTCACGTTTCAACTTCAAAACACAATAAGCATTTCAGGAATTATTCATGCATGAAAAAAAAAAAAAATGAACACAATGGTTGATGACGGTGTGCGACAGCACCACTGGGAGGTAGGGCCGTCGTGCTTGCTGTTAGTGTCCATGCACAGAAAAAGTGAATTACGAGAAGACAGAAATTGAAGAAGCAAAGAGACAAACCTTTGACATTACCTCTGCCCCTGCCCCTTCCATAACCCATGGGCATTCCCATTCCCATGCCAAAGCGATCCCCGCGGTCATAGGGTCCTGGTCTTGGCATGCCTCCACCACCCATGAGTGGCCGGATGCCTCCGCGCATACCTCCACCAACACTGTTGGCCTCGGACATACTGCTTTTGAAGATCTCTATGTACCTGCAACAGATCATCCCACAGGTATGAGGAAATAATAAAACACAATTCAGGTCAATGAAGCTTACATTCATTCCTGATATATCAGGGCTTGCAAATCTTGTGTTCATAGTGAATAAGAAATTTAACCCTTTTGCGATCGCTCCCCTCACTTGTAGTAAAAGAAGAAAAAGTCCATAAAATCCTCACCACTTCTAACAGTCATCTGTTTGCACGGAAGGTTAACATTCATAACTGTAATGCAGTTTCCACATATTAAAACGGCAGCTTCAGAAATTGATCATTTTTGCTTTTAAATAAAAAGCATTACCTTAAGTAATATTTTATCTTCCAGTCAGACAACAAAGTATTATTATACAAATACATGAAATGATGCCTTATCTGAAAACTAAAAGAGGTGGGATTACAAGATGTGTACAGTAAAGGATAGCAAAAGGGTTAAGATATCAAATTTGAAGACACAACCATAAAAGAGTTAATTCTCATTAGATTCATATCTTAACACTAGAAGTAAACATTAAGAAAACCATTTCTTTCAAACAATGGTTGTACAAATCTTAAATGTTATCATTTGTTTTCAACATATTTTAGCTTTGCAGTTTTCAAAGACCAGACAGAGACAAAAGAAAAAAAAATCATTCAAATATGAAATCAACCTATCCAAACGCCAACCAACCAACCAACCAGTTTGCTGAGCACCCACAGCAAACCAAACACCATCCCATCCAAACACCAACCACCCTTCCAACCATGTCCAAACCACCCAACAACCAACTTACTGACTGTCAACTTCAGTATGCAGTCACTTGCTCAACATACCCAAGTATCATCATCATGTGCATCAACACAATTCATGAGCAACAATATGCATGTTTCTGGCAATAATTACTTTTCTTTAAGAATTACTGTAAAAAAAAAAAAAATTATTATAAAGGCACACCAAACCTCTACAAATGAAATGCCAGAGTAAGTTAGCCTTGCCTTTTCTTTTCATTTCTGTTGCGTTATTTATTTCACAAAGAATACACAAGGTTAAAAGCTATAAAAATACAAGCCTGTAAACGACTCAAGTGAATCGTGTTTACATAAAATAAAGACAGTAAAATGCTGCTCACGAGAATTATTGCCAGAAAACAAATGCTGGGATCGAATAATCCCATGAGCAAAACACACAAAAAGGCCCAGTCTACAGGGCCGCTTAAGTTTACCATAAGATTACCAACCAACCAACCAATTGGATGAAACCTCTGGGGACCCCACCTGTGACCTATCCGCTCTTTGTGTTTATCCAAAGCCCTCTCCGCTATTTCCGGCGATGAAAATTGAACAAAAGCCTCCCCAGTGCTCCGCCCCTGACGATCTTCTGGGAGCATAATTCCATTTGGAACTATCTCCATCCCTATAACCCCCACCCGACCATTGGGTAAAGAGAGAGATGGAAGCAATAATGCATCAAAATGGTTATATTGCACAAATGTCAAATCATCATATGCACATGTTTACATTTTAATTCATTTTAATTTTCTCAAAATAATTTAAAAGAAGAAAAAGGATATTTTTCTTACTGTTTAATAAACCTTTACATCAGCGAGTAACATGAAATCTTTTACTTCCTACAAATACAACATTGTTTTATCCCAGGTTTTCAAAAGCCCAACAAAAATCCTTAGTTTTCAGAGCAAAAAAAAATAGCCAACAGAAGTCAATTGCTTCTCTTTTGAACATACAGTACAACTCGGTTATAGTGAAATTCCCAGGCCGCAGTCTCGTCCAAGTTTTCGTTATCAAAATCAAAGGAAATAATCTAATCAGGACACTCATTATTTCTTAGAATTTGAAATTAAAGATAGTTTTCTTTAATAGTTATAGTGAATATGACACAATCTTCTGTAGGAACTTTGGATTCGATCATTACTTCGTTTACCCTTGGTTTGGGCCTGTGACTGATTATGAACAGACCGAAACTGACCTGTGGTAGGAGCTATACGAGATGCAAGAAAAGCAACATGCATAATTTTGTATTTTCCCTGTCTTGTAATCAACAACCAAGCACGATATCCCTCAACTTTACATCTTGTTTATTCACTGTCGGTTTTTCATCCCTATGGCGGTCTGTCTGATATCGCAGACAGAATATCTGTCCAGTTAATTACACACAAGATCTCAGCAGGCAAGCACACTCACACTAAATCTAGGACTATAAGCACTTTGTACATTGCAGTTGCAAAGTCGTGTTTCACCAAAACAGCACCAAATAACGCCACAAAGTGCACAACCGAAGACTTCCGTTATTTTGTTTTTTCACTATAAGTGAGACTGGTCGCTTGTTCCTTTCACTATGTCCAAAAATTATTAAAGAAAACAATAAGGTAGAATTGAACTTGAGATTCTGTTCACTATAACTGAGATTTCATCATTTCCAAGTTTCTTATACCCGAGTTGTACTGTTGTAATACACTCCCATTATTCATTTAAGCATGTAGTCAAGAATGAATCTCATCAAGTTCAAAAGTTGCCAATATAGTCCTGGGATAGTACCTCTTTAAATGCAATAATCAACAAATTCTAAACTGAACTCATAACTGAACATCTGAATAAAGCATTTCTTACATCAAAACATTTTTTTTTTCAAATTTACTGAACTTAACTTTCAGTAGAAAGTCATCCATTTGCCTTCACAATCTGTACAGGAATCTGGTATTTCAGCAATTCATAAATTATACAACTATAAGGCATCACAAGCTTTTACCTGTAAAGAACTGAGCAATTTCTTCTTTGGAGCACCCAAATGGCAATCCCCTGAGCTTCACAACAGCATCAGTCATGCCTTGATTTTGTGAGACACCAGCACCAGCGCGTTTGATCATCCAGTCCATTTCTGATCTGTCAACCCTGAAGACTATAAAAAGCAAACACTGTTGGTATTCATACTCACAGAATTGTCAGTGATTTTCATGACAACCATGGATAAAAAAAACCCACAATGAATAATTTAAAACTGCTGACAAATACATTGAGTTACTCATTTTCGAAGAGAAAATATCTCTAACTTATCAATTGTAAACAAAAACCAATTTTGGAATAAAGGCTCTACGCAGGCAAGACCATCTATTCTTTAAACCTCAAATCTTAGAACACACAAGGAGCAAATACACTTCTGTCCTACCTTCAATATAACGGGTTCCAATGTGTTCGTTGTTTTGTGCCAAGGCATGGGTTACATCATCTTCTGATGCCAATTCAACAAAGCATTCGCCACTGGGTCGACCCTCTCTTGAGTACGTGAAATGAATACCTTCGTCTCCACCAACAATCTCACATTCTGAAAGTAAATTAATAATAAGTTTTAAAAAAGTAAAACATCCTACCCCGACTGATTAAAACATGCTCAGAAATTCGGGGAGAGCATTTAAATATTGAATGTTATCAAATTTAATGTATTTAACAAAAGGAAGTTCTCTTGTCAACTCAACTTCTTTTATTATACCATGGTTGTGCAACATTGGTCGCGACGACCAAGTTCATCCCATGGTATAACAAATCAGCCAAAAAATCTATGAACCCTAATGCCGATTTTATACTGCTGGCAATTGCTAGACATGTCACATGTGTTATGGTTCTATGGTGCTTCACTTCAGTTCAGATGAATAAAGTAAAAATATAGAGCATGACTTTACATTGCTGATACATGCTGACTGGGACCAAATGGTGCTTCACTTAGTTCAGATGAATAAAGTAAAAATATAGAGCATGACTTTACATTGCTGATACATGCTGACTGGGACCAAACGGGGAAATTATTTGATAACTTTTTTCGAGACAAAACTCCACCAAAAGACCTGCAAAATGTAAATGACTGATGTGGAGGGGGGATTTCCCCATAACTCATGCTCTAAACAATATAAAACCACATCTATACACTGTTAGTAGACTAACCCTTTCCCATCACACCGCACGACAGTTGTGCGGTGTGAAGCGCACCCGATAGCGCCGAACCGCACGAGAGTGGTGCGGGCCTAGACACACCCCTTCCCATCACGCCGCACGACTGTCGTGTTCTTTGATTTTCGTATGAAATAACATCGTTGTACAAAAACATACACACGTAAAAGGGGATAATTTTAAATATCTGATCATTCGTACAATGCTTTATGAAAGGCAAACTTGAAAAGAATAATCGAAATATAGATTTAGATCTAGATCTAGATCTAGATCTATGTGGGGTTTTGTTTCGAAACGATCATTACTCGTGTTCATTTTCTTTCATTCCCTTTCTTGTGTGTATTTGTCAGATTTGTAAATGGTATGTTTCAAAGGGGACAGAATTGAACTTTAGTTTGATACCTGCTGT
>JBDFRD010341535.1:0-10182 GCA_039654405.1 Bullina lineata | reverse complement strand
ACACACACACACACACACACACACACACACACACACACACACACACACACACACACACACACACACACACACTTGTTCTATTGCTATTTCATTCACTTATTAAAAAGTTAGCTCATCACTATCTCCCCACCCAGGTGCCAATTGGGTGCCAGCACAGTCTGCTGGTGAAATAAACCTACGAAAGCATAATTATGACATTTATATGTGGACAGATCTCTGACATAATTATTTTATTCATTTATCCACAAACCTGGTACACTACTCCAGACTTGACTGAAGCTTCTGCCTGGTGCCAGACATTTCCCTGTGTGTCAGATCGTGTCCAGATGAGCGTTTTGGTGTTGTTTGTCACCAAGAACACATTCAAGGTACGAATTTGGTTTCCGAACATGTGATACCAGAACTTGAGACACATGTCACTTGCTGATGGAGATTCAAAAAAGCAATTTACTGCTTATGTACATAACTTTGTTATGGTTACATTGTGACACTGTGCGCAATAATTGCTTGTATCTGTCTGCAATAGGTTAAAATAATGAATAATATAATTATCTCAAGGCGCTAGCACAATACAGTGGTGGTTACCTAAAGGCATTGAGGCATTGATGAAGCCTACCTCTCTATTGCTGAATTTTGTGAACACTTTGTCAAAGTTGAAAAAAAGTATAATTCAAAGCATCAGAACGCCGGTGGCATGCTTCTTTTTCTAACATATTATTTATTCTTATTTATTGCTCTCAGTTATGCTCTGTTCTTCCACAGCATTGTGCAGTTTTGTTTCAGAAAGGACTTTACATGGCTGTCCACAAAACACAGTTCAATATCCTAGACATTTTTTATTAAGTCCTAAACACTAAGTCCTCTTTGCAGATACTTCACATCTCATTGAGTAAAGTAATGTCTTGCAGGTCTAGCACTCAGATAAAGCATTAGAGAAACAACTTGAGAACAGGTTCTGCGAATCTTTTTGGGTAAGTCTTTGTGGTCCTTCGTGCACTATAAGCACACACAAAACAACCCAACAGTCTGGTTCTTGTCCTCACATGAACACTGTGCAATTTCATTAGCGTAAAAATCCAATGGCTTTAAACTAAACCCATTTTATCATAAACTGACTTGTACAAACCTGGTGGCTTCTGGTAGCCAGAAATCAGCCTTGCCACATAGCCTGGCCTTTGAGGGTAGGAGGCTTCCATGAACATATAATATCCATGACCACTTGTATGGTCTCCAGCAGGACCTGTTCTGCTGGTGGTTGTACGTCCGCGTTTCAGAAGCCAATCAAAGTCGTCTGAATGGGACTGGTGAAAGTCGCAGTTCTGATCTCCATCAAACGTACAGTTGAGAGCTGGCAGGCCAGTCAGAAAGATGGAGTTCAGAGATACAATAACCCTTTTAAACAATGGTATGGCCATTTGATTACTGTACGGTTTGATTCATAACATTTACTGTACTGTTAACATAACTGTCTTTTGACGCTAACACTTTTGGGTTAAAAGACTAATGACACTAGTGAGAAGACTGTTTATTTCAAAACCAGTGCTATTGATTTAATATGAGATCATCAGTAGTGTTTTCATGGCTTTTTGTAAATTGATGGAGAACTATTGAGTTATGAGATTAAGAACACTATAAAAGCAGTAATTTTGATGCTCACACAGCAGCTGTTAAGGGATCGAGATTACTTGTTTCTGCAAATCCTGTTCAAATCATATTGTCATGAAATTTATTATTATTGAATGAGATATGCTTTGTTCTGTGTTTATCTTAATCACAAGAGTAGACATTTAGGTTTAATTAGCAATATTTCCTCAAGGCAGAGTTTTCATAACAAAACAAATTCTTATTTTCCATTTTTTTTCTTTGGTATCTTCTTGAATGCATCACACTTGCCACCAGGATGAAAATAATACATACAAGTATTAATACGTTCTTAATTATTTCACACTGAACTCTTCTCCGAGACAGCTTTTTGAGCTTGTATCAGGAAATACTTCAGAAACAATGAAACCTACTGACTACCTAAGATACCATTTACAGGCTGCTTGTTCTCCTTGCGAAAGCATTAGGAATTCCAATACTAATGTTATTACTGCAGTTTTGCCTGATTGAAGAGGACTTTTGAATCACTTGTTTAAAATGGTCAAATCAAAGAAAGAAAGTTGCGTGGATAAAAGCTGCATTTAATTAAAATAATTTACACTGCACTAATAAATACTTACATGCTGATGCGAAGACAGTATTTGGTTGGCAATTGACAAACTGTAAGTTGTCTATGCTTGTATATGGAAATGATCCCATAAGCACTATCTAAAAGAAATAATAAAGAAGAAGGTAAAACAATTTTCATGACACTTATATAAATCTGTGTCATTAGCAATCTTCAATCGGACAATGAACTGTGAAACATTTTAAAGTGAAAAAGTCAGGTTGAACCCATACAGCATGTAAAGCATTTCCATTTGTTCAGTGTGCACTCCCTGCTTGAAAAGGTCATTGCAGAGAAAATGAATAAGCTACTGCGCATTTAATCTTCATTCTTGCATTTTCACTGAAGACTTATATTCTGTATGTTCTGAACAAAGGTTGTTATGTGAAGACTTACAGCCAGTTAACTAATTTGCAAATACAGAGTACGTCAAAATGATCCGACTTATTTGTAGGTTTACTACAAGCAAAATAGAGTAAAGAACAAAAAATATGTTTTTATTTTCGAAATGTACATATGATGCCAACAGAGGAGAAACAAAAGTTCTCTGAGATCCAAGAGACCACAATGTTATTGGCATCCTTCCGTCATTGACTATGGAGTTGCACTTGTTGTTGAGGAACACCATCTACTGTGGCCATTGAGGCCAATCCTGGATTTACAGTGTTGTCTGTAAATGTAAAACTGGAGAAAAGGTCGCGACCACCTTTTCAGGTAAAAGCAAAAAATTACTGACTTGGGAGATGAGGCTTCAAACCAGTGTGAACTGTGAACCTTACAATGCGATAGCAAAAGGGATTCCAGAAAATGCATCATACAATAAAAAAATGAAAACAAATCCTTGTTATTATAACAAATCAATTCTCCGTTAAAAAAGAAATGAGTCCCTACTTGACGTCCCGGAGGCAGCTGAGCGATATCCAAAGAGACATAGGTCCAGGAATCACTGTTGGTCCCTCTAAATGTTCCCAGCTTAGTTAAGCCACCTGTCCCAGTGTTGTTGAAGGTTTGCATTGATACAGCAACGTAGCCTGCAAAGCAATACATTTCTTTTTAAAAATGGACAGATTTCATTATAGGCAGGAATCATAGTCTAATAAGTTGTAAATTTGTTCGCTTCTTTTTGAGTTTATCTTGTGATTACGCACTTTGAATCACAAGATGCCAAACAAGGCAACTGAGGTCAGAAGGGCGTTGAGCTGTGTTTTTTGAAACATCTATGTCTTTGATATTCAAAAGAGAATTCTGTTTGCTGACACAGATGCAGGTTCCCATGGATAAAAAAAAAGGTACAAAGTTCTTATTTTTGATCAAGTGGAAAAAAGGCAACCAAAAATGACCCCAAAACAAAACACTGTGAACGATGTGGGTCGCTTATCTGGTACGATGCTTCGACAACAAGAAGACACGTGCTATGAATGCCCAGGCTACAATTTTTATACCATACCTACCCTTGCCTGAGAAGGTCTCATCTTATGGAAGACAAATTAATATTCTCTGCTAGAAAGCTATCTTCAATTGGCAAACAACAGGCATTACGTGTCTATGATTCTCTACAATCAATCGAAAATATAAAATAAAACAGCGCACAAAAAAAAAAAAATAGTTTTCAGGTTAAGACTTGGGGATATAGTTCTCTAATGTATAAAATAAAGAAAGAAAGAAAAAAAGAAAGAAACAAAAGACAACAAATAGATAAATAAATAAATAAATACTTATAACTGGCTGTGTGACATTCTATTTTAAAATATAATTTCCAATACAGATATATATATACATATATATATCTGTATATATATATAACACTGTATATGATTTTAAAATGTCTGACTTTGTCTAATTAAAAAGAAAGTTAAATAACAATGTAATACTGAGGAAATGAATTCAACAATGATTGTACCTTTGTTATACATTGCGAATTTCAAGACACAGCTGGGTCCAGTAGCTTGGAATACAGGAGAGATAAGTTTGGGATAAGCGTAGGCTGTGCCAGATCCATACTTCACACCGACAAAATGCCCTGAAAAGGGAATAAGACCAAAAAGTGGTTACAAGTGGGAAACGATAAGTCAGATTGGTTTTGGAAATTATGTTTAAAGCTAGTTTTCACATTTTTGTCTAGCTGCTGGAACTCATTGTTCAATTGCTGTACTTTTTTTTTTAAACAAGGCGGTACCAATGAATGAACTCAAGAACAAATAAAGATTGCATCTTGGCATGTGATGCACACTCGTACTATTGTTTGGGTCTTTTTCATGTTACTACAGATGATGGACATTTTCACCTGACTGGATATTCTCATTTAAGAATCATCTTTTCTGGATTATTCCATGATGTAATTCTGGGGATTGTTTGTTATAAACTGTGTCAAAAACTGAAGAATAAATAACAAGAAATAACTTCTCAAAAAATAAAAGAAAATTACAAAGTTAAAATTTAAGTTCACACCCTCTGATGACTTAATGCTTATCATAAAAGGAAGAAAAATCTGATGTCAAGATAGCATTTGTAGTCCACATTTTTTAGCTCACCTTTACTGCACTTTTCCAAAATCAAAACCAAAACCAGAACGATATAATTAGGCCCTGTTAGGTAAACACCGGGGTCAGACAAAGACGCATTCAGTCATCAACCCTCCTATTTCCAAGCAATTGATGAGCTGCTGTTATGGTCTTCACGAGCAAAAAAAACGCAGACCATAGTAAAAGTATACCTGAAGATGGCAAGTCTCTAGAAAATGGCAAGTATTAGAGGATTCTAACATCAGCTAAAGGAAGATATACTTTTTGCAACGTAATACCACAAATAGCTACAGAATCTCAGTCAACAGGAAAAGACAGGTGAATTTTGGTGACTTTTCAAATAACAAGCATGCTTGCGATCAGCCACTTCTTGTAAAGATTTTGTAATATCAATACAAAAACCTCAGCACTGATTTTGCATAGATAGTAAAAGTAAAGTCCCTTCAAGGCCTATGAGGCCCAGGCAGCTGGAGCTCATCCTGGTTTCGGTAGCATAAAGTGGAACAGAGGATTTTTACTTCATCTCCGGACAAGACTCTAGTCTGCCTCTGAACACTGCATACATTCACATTAACTTTGCCTCTTACTTGTCATTTAAGGATTGAAATGATTTACAAGGCCTCACAATCTGTTTGAAGTTGAAATCTTGAAGAACAAATTAGAGTTAGTAAAATAGAGACACAGATAACCTTACCTGAAGTATTATTTTCACCATCTTTTGATGGGGTGACCCCCATGCTGCCAGCCTTCTTCAATGTCCAAGTATACCTTGAATTCCCATATATCTGCCATTTACAGAAAGTGCCGTTTTCAAAGTTGCAGTCTCCTGTAAGGCAAATCGTTGAGAAAAAAGTTGTAGAAGAAGGAACAATACTAACATAATAAGCTCTAAAGTAAAATTGACCTGCATTAATGGACCTCATGCACTGGACCTTTATACAGAAAAACGCAAATAGGCCTACTTTTTCATGGTTGAAAAAACAATGGATAAAAAATGAAAGTAGAAAAAAATGAATCAATTTAATCCAAGAGGAAACAACCCTGAGAACCTTGCATATCTAACTGGGCTGTCCATGCATTTTTTTTGTGTTTTTGGCATTATTCATATGTTCATTTCCCATGCAGATGCAAAAGTTGTATATAAAAACTGACACTGAGAAAGTTCAGGTAAGAAATTATCAACAATATATATATATGTTACTGTGTTGATTCAATTACAGCTGAGTGGCTTCTAATTTCTTAAATTATTCAAAGACTTTCATTTTGTGTTCATGGTAACTTTTTGCTTCTCCTAAAAAACATCAGTCACTCACAGGCAAGGAATCTGAACAAGGGTAAGATTCTCTAATGTCTTGACCCTTGTCCACCTGCCAACCATGTGGCAAGAGGACTATCTTGCTCTCCCATAACCAAAAGTAAGCATTTTATTCAGTTCCCTGCCCTGCACAGATGTCATACCACACTGCTCATCTGATCCATCCTTGCAGTCAGAGACAAAGTTACAGGCCAAGCTCTTGTCTATGCAGCTGCCATCGTCACAGGCAAACTGACCAGGACAGGGAGGTTGTGTGGTACTGGGCGTAGTCACAGTGGGAAGAGTAACTGAAAAGGAGGTCATACATAATGTTATAAAAATTTGAGGAGAAGTTTCTTGAAGAATGTTTTGTGGGAAGAGTAACTGAAAAGTGGGTTGTGCATAAAGTTATAAAAATATGTGGAAAAGTTTCCTGAAAAATGTTTTCATCTTATTTAAGTAAAATAAAGATTAAATCTCCTTCAGAACCTATAAGGTCCAAAGAACCAGAACTTATCATGACACTTATCTCCACAACTCTTCATTTGTTATTGTTTCAGGCCATCTGATCTTAAGTATGTATGTACTTCAGGCATCTGTTTATGAATGTCCGCAGTTTTTGAGCGTTAGTCCTGGTCGTTCTCCATGTTTCTGACCCATACAGCAGGACGGATTTCACGTTTGAGTTAAATATCCTTATTTTGTTGTGAAGTGAAAGGGCTGAAGAAGCCAAAACTGATCTGAGTGTGTTGAAGGCATATCCCGCTTTGTTTGTGTGGCTTTTTATGTCCTCATTGGCCCCACCATCTTTGTCAACCACACTGCCAAGATAAGTGAACTTGTTTGCCTCTTTTATATTCCTTCCTTCTAGGTGGAGACTGATTGCTTGTTGTTCATATATCTTCATTGTTTCAGTTTTCTGGATGTTTATTTTTAAGCCTGTCTTTGCTGTTTCCTCTGCTAGTTTCATAAGCTTGATTTGTGCATCTTGATATCAGAGTGATAAGAGGCAGACGTCGTCAGCGAAGTCCAGGTCTTCTACATGCTTGGTGAAGCTCCACTGAATGCCAGTTCTTCTACCTAATGTTGAAGCTCGCATCACCCAATCTATGACTAGTAAGAAGATGATGCCATTACCCTTATCAAAAATTTCAGTTTGAAATGAAGAAAGTAAAAAGGGCAGCCTACTGTTCTTGGCTAATAATATTTGTCTACTTACCAGTATCGGAAGCAATCTGGCAGCCTGAGGTGAGGGATATGTCATCCAATGCAATGTCTCCAGTGTAAAATCTACCAACTTTTGCCTCTAGCAGAATCTACACAATTAAGAAAAAGTAATGAAAAAGTCCAATCAGACATTTCACTTGAAAAATAAAATCATTCTTGAAGCATTTCATCTCATCAAACAGTATTTAAGAAAGAGCTAGTTATTAGTCTCGATTGTCAAGAACAGCGCAGACAAAAAATGCAAGCATGCATGTACTCATGCATGTTCCAACATTTCCAAACATCAAAGAAGCTCCTTTTGAATTCAATCATCAGTTTCCTGATCTCTGTGTAAGCTAGACCCACCCTGCTACAAGGCTCATGTCCCATCAACTACCTGAAAGTTGGAGGTTTCATTGAGTGGGATATCTTCACGGTTCCACTGTTGCCCCTGGTTATATGACTTGGAGAAAACTTTTTTCATCTGGCCGTTCCAAGCATTTCTGGTGTAGACAGTAAAAGTCCCAATGGAAGACCCATACATGTAGTGGAACAGTCTCAACTGCGCAGGAAAGGAGAGAAAAATGGAGAGATGAATGTCATAATGCATTCTGTACATTTCTGTTGAACTGAAAAAGTCACAATCCCCCCACCCACCCACACATACTTGTACCAACATGTAAGCATCTGAATATCAAAACTTTGCCTTTCAAGGTATAAAGACTGAATGTACATATTTTTTCACAAAATTCAATATTTCCATGTCCATTTGGCTTCTTCTGTCAGCACAGATCTTTCAGAAATATTCAAGTGAACAAGCTTTACGTATGATAAATCAAACAAATATCTTCCATGTTTTTACATTCCGTAGCCAATAGAAATGGGCAAGTAAGGAACATTTAACGTTCCTACTTTCCCTTTGTTCATTTCTATTGGTTCCATTTTTTTAAAAAAGTACCCACTTTTTCCAAAGGATTAACATTCATTGTCTTACTTTGCTACTTGGTGGTTTCTTTCATCAACTCCAGAACTGCCCCAACTTATGTGCTCGTGGCCAGGAAAGTGATAGCAACTTTGTAACCTTTATTCACAGCTAGCAATCGCTGGTTTCCAATAACAGAGAGAATCCTAGCAGCATCATTTGAATCTCTTCTATTTTTATGTACTTGTTGGGTATCCAAAAATCTAAAGTACATGTAATAATAAAATCACACTTTTTATTTTTATTGCCTTTCATCATCTGTTGATTATGAAACTTTCAATGCTATGTCATGGTATAAAAAGGTAAAGAAATAAGACCCAGTATCTGTTAGGAAATGAGTGCCCATTATCTTTAAAAATTACAATCTAGGCCACTGGAGAAGTTTTAACTAATGAAAACTTTGGTAGTCTGGGTTACTGGTGGCACACACGCACAAAAAGCAGACTACACATTGATATTAACACGGTTAGATGAACAAGAAACTAGATTAGTGACAGTTATCTATACCTGTTACCTATTCCATGGTCGGGTTGATCGCGGGGGCACCACTGAAGATTTTGCAACCATATTCCTCCATTCTTCATGATTATCTGCTATCCAAACTGTGTCGCTCAGCTTATATGTAACTGACTGACAAAATTAGCACCCTCATTAACTAACTATGCGCAATTTTAAAAAGACACACAAGCAGCAAAACTACATTGCTAACTGCAAAAGGGTTTATTTGACAGACAAATCAACTATCAATGCTTTAAATGTGAGTGATTTGACTGGATGGCTGGCACTTTAAATAAAAGCAACTAAGCCTTACCTGACCCAAATCAAGAAAAGAAAGTGGGGTTGGATTGGCCACACTTTGAGAAAGCCTCAAACAAATATCACCTGACAAAGCCTTGAGTGGAACTCACAGGGAAAACAGAAAGTGGGACGACCGAAGCAGACATAGCAAAGTAGTATTGAGACAGAAATTAAGAATGCTGGCAAGTCGTGGACAAAGCTGAAAAGAGATGCCCAAAACTGAGTCCCAGAGGCATAAGCCAAGCCTTACCTGACAGGGTTGGTTTCTTCCTCCTGTTGGATACAAAACTGGACTATACAGACGAGCCACTTCACCTGCCTTACGTGGGTAGGAGGTATCGATGAAGACAAAGTGGCCTGAAAAGAGTATAATGTCTTACAATTATCAAGAAATAGTGTTCTGGAAAGATCACAAAGTTCAGGATACAGGTCATTGAAGACAAACGTAAATTAAAGATTATAAAGCATTGTGAGGATTATAATGTTTCATGTCACATTTCAGTGAAAAGACTGTTCTGGAAGGATTGGAATGTTTTTTTATTGAATCGTCACATCATTTCTTTGAATCCTGGTGTCTATAAAACTCCCATCCACCAAAAAAATAAAAAGATGCCAACCTTTTACGGTGCCTCTTGTGTGATCTCGTGAAGGTCCTGTATTCTCCGATTGAGTTGATCCTTCTTGCCTGCGCCAATCAAAGTCGTCTGTCTGGTCCTGTTCCCACTGCCCAAAGCTGAATTCAAAGTCAGTTCTCAGTGGATAGTCATCTAGGATGAAAACATTAGCTCTCCATTAAACACATTATAAATGCAGTAGAAACATTTTTACATGAAAAAACTCAACATCTTTTTTCTGTGCTCTTCCCACAGCATTAAATTTTTGGTGAAAACATGATTACTAATGGGACTAGGCTTATAACTTTATAAACATTTGTATGGCTCTTTTGACTTTGATATTTTCAGGAGTTGATAGGAAAGAAAGAGCTAGAGCAGGAGTAGGCCTCTTAATACACAAAAGCAAAGAAAAACTAATAGAAAGCTGGAACTTTATATGCCCACGTATGCTAGAAGTAAATATCAAACTAAATGGAAGAAATATTAAGTTATTGATAACTTATGGCCCAAATGAAGATGCTAATAAAGAAGAAAAAGATATCTTTGAAAATGACTTA
>JBDFRD010341534.1:0-20741 GCA_039654405.1 Bullina lineata | reverse complement strand
TTAATATTAATGAATATAATACCCACCTCTTTTCCACACTAAAATGAAAAAAACAACAACTCTTTAATATTAATGAATATAATACCCACCTCTTTTCCACACTAAAATGAAAAAAACAACAACTCTTTAATATTAATGAACATAATACCCACCTCTTTTCCACACTAAAATGAAAAAACAACAACTCTGAAATATTTGTTTAACTCCAGTTCTGTTCACTCTTTAAAAACAAAACAAAAAAACGAAACGGCTTTTTGCTAGCATACGGCTACAGATAGCTGGCAGTGAAAGGGTTATGTTAGAATCAAGTTTACAGGTAACATCTGTTTTTCTTTCAGCGATTGTAAAAGTGAGTGCCAATATTTTAAATAAGGTAACCCTGAAGTTGATTTTGAAGTGGAGTTTGTTTTTCGCTGGGTGAAAAACTCAGCATTTCTTTCAACCCCTGTCTTGTATTATGAAGTGCTCATAACGTAGACTACTCACTAACCGCTTTATAACCCCTCCCCTTTTTCCTTCTGTCTCCCTGAACCAACAGAGTCAGTCTTTTGGTACTTGCATCCAGTGGTATCATTAGCAATCGTCTTGACTATTTTTTGCTGTTTGATGGGAAGGTAGGCTTCACTTGGTAGTTGTTGGGCGCAAGCATAGAGTAGATATGAGGCGGATTCCCAAAGTAATGCAATTTGTTTCATTTCGACATGAAAACCGAACACATTAACAAGTAGGCTATCAATCCTCAAATATGTCATAATATTAGAGAATCCGTTCCCAACTTCTCAGCATTGGCTACCGGCCACCTTATAATGCCACTCACGCCTGCTACATGCACAAGTACCGTTATGCCAATTATCAGCTCATTTGACAAATAACGGTATTCGGTAGTAAACAATTTGCAATACTTGTTTTCGCCCCCTCGTGCTATGTTTTTTGTTTTCATATTAAGACGGTGTGCCATTATGCTGATACATGTATTTTGATTGGCTACACGCACAACAAAGTATGCACAGAACGCTGCCACCGTGCGGCAATAATAACTGAGGAGCGGGTGCATCAAAGCAAGAAAACCAAAGCCAAGAAATGACGGGCTTTAACAAGGAATAATCCTCTTCAAAGAAACATAAGTAGGCGCGCAGGCCTTATTATCTGAAATGTCTTGTTAACATGTTAACTGCTATTTAAATGTCACTTCTAGTGCTCTGACTTGTTTTCTATTCTTAACATATTTTGCATGCTTGTTTATTTTATTTTATTTTTTGTGTTCCACGTTGTCATGTTACCTATAGGCCAACATCCCTTTCTTTTCTTTATTATATAATTTTAAACATGTATTTATGCAAACGTACGGATTTGAAGTACATTACCGTATATAATACATGTATTCCTTGTTTGCCGACTCTCCACTGAAAAGACGATGCTTACTACCGTAGATTTTGGGCTAAGGGTACAAATGTACTGATCAACTATTTATTTCTACCCCCACTTCACTCCTGTTGCCGGCGCTGTAGTTGGCCGCCCAAACAACGCCCTGACAGTTTCATTTCAAAAGTATGTCTTCTCAAGAGTTCCTTCAAGGCATATGAGGTCCGTAGAGCCGGAGCTTATCCCGGTTTCGGTAGCGTAAAGCAGAAATATGATTTTTACATCATCTCTTAGTCTGTCGTAGGTTTACCTCCCCAGCAAAATATGCAGGTGCCCAATTCGCACCCGGGTAGGGAAGAGGAAAAATGGTGTAAAGTGTCTTTCCCAAGGGCACAACACGGTCGCCGCTGGATTCGAACCCAGGATCCATGATCAGGAAAACTAAGCTCTTACACTTCGCCCGTAAGTAGCAGGCCAACAAGTGTGCTTCACGTCTCACACTGGAGAAAGATGATATCTACCACGCCAAGACATCATGCATCAAAAGCAACGTCGGATCAGAAAACTCGATAAGGATCGTAGAAATACTGGATAAACAGGACAGAATAAAAACAAAACACAGCCAACACGAGGAAAGACTTATCGTGAAGAAACTAGCACTAAGATTAGCAAAGCTATGGCCATATTCAAAGAAGAGAAGTTCGGAAACACAAGGATCAAACATTGAAGTTGAAGACAGCTTGAACCAGTTGGGTACAAGAGGAATAACGTTTTTCAAACTGTGATGGACTTCACAGACCAGAAGCATTGAAGATAAATAAAGACAAGAAGTCCAAAATAGATCAACAGAGCAGGCCTTTTGTTCTGAAACTGAGCATGTGTATAACCAGATCAGTATTGTCGATCGTGAACATAAAAAATCCACAAGATTAATCTCTTAGACAATAATTTAGAGAATCGTTCATCCCTTTTGTGCGTGAAGTCAAATCCATTTAATTTCAAGACATAAGATATATGAGCCTAGAAGGTAGATATGAAAGATATTAACTTAATATTCACCCATTGATAGTAGAGACACCATACCCTGCCATTTGTTGAATGTAGGCCTACATTCAGGGGTGTTGTGGAAGATGTAAATTCTAATATTTTATTGAGCATAGCGATGCTTTCGCCTTATGTCCGGAATAATTAATCGTTAGGCTTCCTTCTCTTTTATTACGGTGACATTTGTCAAGGCTGTATTCTTTGTCAATTTATTGTCATTAATAAAGCGTCATAAATGACACCATGTCTACTGCTACTTATGACATATAAAATATTCATTATCATTTAGTAACTCTATTCAGTACCGTATACATGATGTATAAGTTCTGTACTGTTTGGGTTTTTCAGACGCCCGAGGAAAAAAGTGAGCACCGTGTCACACAGCCACCATGAAGGCGAAGAAGGAGATCTAGATGTAGCCATGGAGGACGACAATGAAATTGACAGCGATCGTGAAGAAGTCGACAAAGAGGACGATAATGACAGCGATCATGAAGAAGGCGACGAGACAGGCGAAGATGAAAGTGATGATCCTAAGTTGCAAGTATGATAACTACATCTACCTGGGTATAGAGAAACAGACTTGAGAATCGAATCGTTATTTCTCTTATTGTTCACCTTTACAAAGTCCTCTAAAATGCGCGGAAATGTTCGTTGCATTTTATATTTCTTTAAAAGTTTAATTTCTCCTATTTACTCCGTGCTCCCATTGCAAATAAACACAATGGGTCAAAATGTTTAAGCTTAATTTGAACATCTGCTCTCTTGGCTGCCTTTGGTATCTGTCTGTAAATGATTAATGCATAATATACTTTAGTTACCTCTTGAGGCGTTCACTTTCTGAGCACATGGGCCTGAGTTCGATTCCCGCCAGTGGCAGGTGGATTTTTTCTGTGAACTTCTTGACTCCGGCTGGGTAGCGCGGAGTCTGAATGCCCAGCTGTATTGGAGATGAGCTTTAAAAAATCGGAGATCCTGTGTGTTACGAACGTTAAAGATCCCACGACAGTCTAAAATCGTACAAGGGTCTGCAAGTGCTGCTGTCCGGGCAAAATGTATACATTTCAAAATTCTACCCAAGACCGTCTCATTCTCTACCAGATCTGTTTTCCGGCATCTAGGACAGCATATATCGGACTAATTCCAAACGTATTGACCATGCCTTTTCTTTGGAATAGAACTAAAATGACCAAGAAAAGAACGGCGCCCCTGGACAAAGCGTTGTGTCTATGAGTTTGCCCAGGCAAAGCAGCAATAAAACTACTTCGACCGTCTGTAAATGTAAAAGGCAAAAAGAGCCATTATATAATATATAAATGCTGAGTCAAATTTTCGAATTTAACGTCACTAAGTTTAATGAGTTCCTACCAAATCAGTGTTATTAAATTGATTTCCTTCTCAACCAAAGTGTGCTTTGGCACCAAGAGGTTAAAACGCTGCCGAATCTCTGATCCAAAATTCTTTTAACTGCATACTTTTCCGTTTCTACGACAGACTGGCGTCCTGTCTAGGAGAGGATCTGAAAATCGTTTGGTCCGCTTCACGCTACCAAAACGAGGCTAAGCTCCGGTTCCATGGGTCTCATAGGCCTTGAAAGAACTTTCCTTTCCTTTTTTATCTTGCTTTTGCGTTTCGGATGGAATGTAGATCTAGGCCTATAGAATAAAAAGACACCTGATAACGTGAGGGGGAAAGCTGTTCGTCGTTACTCAAAATGCTTCCTGGTAGTGCCTATGCGGAGCAATACGTTACAACTTGATTACTTCCCTGAAATGCAAATTATCAATACAAATATTAATAAAATATGAACACCAAATCGTTTCTCAACAAGAAAGGTCGAACCTAGAAGGGGATCATTTTGATTCCTATGGTATGTTACTTTGGGAGGGGGTTGGGAAGGAAAAAAAAAAGGGGGGGGGGGGTGTAAGAAAGAAAAAGCAGAATGAAAGTGGTCATCTGACAGCATCAAAATTTATCACAAGCCATTTTTTCACATATCGTTAAAAAAAAGCACGATAAGGGTCAAAATGACCGCCTTGGTACCGGCAAAGGCCAATGCACATGGCATAGTCATTAGTAACCTAATGTAGATTGTTCCACTTATTTCACTACTGGATATAATGCATGTAGTTCATTCTGTCTTGAGAATTTGTATGATGTAGGGTCAATTAAAAAAAAATAATAAAAAGTGTTGAAGCACCTTCACTCCTGCTTGTTCCCTGGAGGTTTTTTTTATAATGTTATGTTCCTCTTTTTTGTTGCACATTATTGTTTTTGAACTGTCCTTTTTTTAACCCATTCTTTATTTTGTTTTGGTCTCTTTGCAGTCATTTATAGCTTGATTTTTTTTTTATTTCCGCCAATTGGAGAGACCATTATTTTGCGGTCCCGGAGCTTGATGTGACAAACCGGGCTATGAAACGCTAACATGATTCCTTGAAGTGTAAAGTACAATTACCTATTATTTCATTATGATGTTATTGTCTGCTATTTTCCTCTGATGTTGTTTATTTGGAGAACTGACGCTTTCCTTCAGCCGACTTTGGGTACACATTGCGTGATCAAAGTAGACCTAATAATAATGTAGTAAAAAATAATGTTTGGCTTTTTTTCTAGTTTTCTTTTAATTCTGGTTTGGCATGAAACAGGAAACCACTCCAAGCCACAGAGACTGAGCACTGAGAGCAGGGCTACCAGATGGCCACGTGCGTGGCCAAATTGGCCACACAGAGAATCGCTTGGCCACAGACCTAAATTTGGCTATATAAGGAGTCATAAAATGGCCACGTGGACGCAGCAAAATATTAAAAAAAAAAATTTACCAGTATGCACTGCAGATTCGAGATACAAAGCACGCATGATCCTCAACATGTTGAACGACCTGTAAACCTGTTGTACTTTAATTTTTTTATCTCCAATTGTTTCTGAATTTGATACAGTGAATGCTTTTTTTTTCAATATCTCAACGCCAATCCAGAGGAGATGGTAAAAGAACTCTATCTCCATCTTAGGTCATTGAAGGCAAGAGTGTATGATGTGCACGGCAAGGAAAAGCCTCTGGAGCATGTGGATTATGGGGCAAAGTTCAAGAGTGAAGCAGACAAATTAGAGAGTTCAGCCCAGTACCATGATAAGTCAACTATTACCGTACTGCCGTTTACCAGAGGTGTTATACTTTTTTGATGGAAGCCATTTCTCAGCTAGAAAACAGATTGCCGCCATCAGAAAATATTTTCAAAGACCTCTGCAAGCTGAGTCCCAAGACTGTATTTTTTATTATTATTTTTTTTTTGTGTAACTTTTTTCAATAAAAAATTTTTCCCTAGTCTAGTCGATTTTTTTTGTTTATCAAAACTGATGATTTTTTCAAGAGGGTCAAAGTGTTAGTAGTGTTTGGCCACGTGAGTTTCTATTTGGCCATTTTTTAAGTCGAAATTGGCCACGAGGAACTCTGGCCATCTGGCAGCCCTCTTGACTGAGAGCACTGAGCCACTGAGCGTCCATTTGGATTGTGTACGCCGCTCTCGAGTAAGACGTCAACCTGGATCTGTTGTTTATTTGGGTAAATAATCTGTTTTCTTCGGCCTTTACATTTATGTTTGCATCTAAATATAAACTTTTGACGAATCTTCGGCCTTGTTCATAGCTCTAGATCTAGATATATATCTAGATCTAGATTTTCTAGCTTTATTCCAGTTGTTTGGCACCAGGCTGGCCAGGGTCTCGTTGAGGCGGCAAGCATGAACATAAGAGTCTAATTATTAGGTTAGGCCTAGAGATCTATGAAGAATTGACGACAAGCGCCCAGACAAAGATCTAGATCTAGCTGTATGTCTAAAGGTGAGTGATTTTAGTCGCTTTAATCATTCCATTACACAAGGACAACTCTAGATTCTAAGCCCCTAGATTTGGGGTAGGCCTAGAATCTACTTTTATGAATTTTATTTTCCCATTTTGGCACGAGTCTCAGTGGTCTCCGCCTAAAAACCCGATCCGGCTGCCCTAAGAGCCGGTTATTCTTGAGAAACGATTTGTTTTTCTAGATCTGTAGGCTATTTTTTTTCTTTTTTTTTAGCAGCCACTAGAGAAAATCTAGATCTATCTAGATCTAGATCTAGATCTACATTAACTGCAAGAAACACTGTCAGATTGATTTTGTCAGTGATGACGCTACATTAAATTAATTAATTATTAGTTGTGACCATTTAGTTCCCCAGTCTGAGTTGTGTTGTTCAATTGCAAACATCGTTTTTCTAAACATAAACTGTAGTACAGTCTCCTTAACAGTTGGAAGAGAAAAATGCCAACCCGAGGCACAGCTTTAGATAGACGTCAGAAACTTAATATTCTAGATGAAATCCTTAAACAGGAGAGTTCAGGGAAAGTGAATTTCACCTCAATCGGTAAGCAATTTGATGTTGACCGAACAACTGTTGCCAGAATCTCGAAAACGAGAGACAGCTTGAAGGAAAATGCTAACCTTTCTCAGAAGAGAAAGCGTCATTTCAAAGAAGAGGAGGTTGACCAAGCTCTCTATCTATGGGTAAAACCCAAGCTTCAGCAAGATGCTCGGCTTAATTTGCTTACCCTAAAAGTCAAAGCATCTGATTTCTCTCGCGAAATGGGGCATGATTTCATCCCATCAGACAGTTGGTTAAATCGCTTCAAAGAACGCCACAATTTGAAGTTCAGAAGAGAGAGCTGTGGGGAGCGGAAAGTAGAAGCTCTTGGTCTTGAACTACCAGAGCTTTTCCAACGCTATGATGAAAATGACATCTTCAATGCTGATGAGACGGGTCTTTATTTTAAAGGCATACCCGATCGTGGATACACCCATTCAAATGATTATAAGCCAATCGTTGGCGAGAAGTCCAAAGAAAGAGTCACAGTGCTTGTTTGTGCAAACATGACAGGGACAGAAAAAAGAAAGCTGCTAGTGGTCGGGGAATTGAAAAGGCCGCGATTTTTTCCGAGAGATATAACATCTCTCCCCGTGATCTACAAAAGCTCTTGCAATGCCTGGATGACTGGTGCTATCTTCGAAGAGCATTTAAATGCTTGGAATATCATCCTCAGGTGTCAGGGTAGAAAAATTTTACTGCTGCTGGACAACTGTAGTGCACACCCTATTGACCTGAACTTCTCTCACATAGAGATATTTTTTCTACCTCCAGGGATCCACCCAATGAACATGGGTGTGATAAAAAATCTGAAAGGACACTATCGGAAAAAAATGAATGAGAGAATTGTTGCTGAAATGGACACAGACGAATCCAAAGATGCAGTGATGGTTGCACAGGCTTTCACTCTGTGTGATGCCATTTATATGATAAAGGACGCATGGTCTGATGTAAAACAGGACACAATCAGGAATTGTTTCGCAAAAGCGGGTATCACAAATTCTGAAGTTGTGCCAAACTACACAGAAGAAGTGATTTTGCCTCCAGCAAACCTCACATCTGAAGAATTTGAAGAGCTTGTCAATCAGGATGCCGGTGCTGAAATATGTGGAGAATTGAGTGACTCTGACATTGTTAAAACAGTCCTGACACAAAATAATGATGTTGATGAAAGTGAATATGAGGATGATGAACAGGAGCCAACTAAGCAAGAACTTTTAACTTCTGTCAACACATTGCGGCAGTTTGCACAAATGAGAGGGAATGAACAATTTTTGCAGCACTTTAAATTCATTGAGAAGGATGTGCACCAAGAGCTCCATTCAAAGAATATACAAATGAGACTTGATGCTTATTTTGCACCTAGCTCCTGGCAATAAAAGTTCCACTCAACTACAGTGGAATCCTGATAAAGTCAACACCTGGGGACTGAAAAAAAGAAATGCCCCTCCCCCATCCAATGTCTTGATCTTTCTAATCAACTAACTGAAAGGTGTTACATCCCATCTCCTGTGACATTGCTGAAAATAGGAGGTGTCAATCGGCTCTTTGTTGAAAGGGAAAATTCTTGTTCCCCAAGGCGAGCTCAAGAGAGAGGCTCTCGTTTGACTTCCCCCCACTCTTCCGGATGGGACTGGCTCCCACTGCACACACAATCACAGCGAGCACCAGAGAAGTTCTCGTGCAGCCCGCCCTGGCGGCTGGCGGTGGTGCTACTCCCTGACGGGGAGATGCACAGATGCAAGGAATACAATGTCATATGTATTATGTTCGGACGGAATGAGCAGACTGAAGGAGGGAAGTGCGTTGTGAAATGAAATATGTAAGGGTTGTACAAGTTTTCCAAAGACATCTGCAACACATCTGTCTTTCGAGACATAAAATTACTGACTGTAAGCACTTTACTTTACTTGGCAAAGATCGGTTGATGGAAAGACAACTCTGGTCTCGTGGTATTTTTGTTGAGGAATTCATACTCGTTCATTCTTAAAAACTCGAAAAGAAGTCAACAGGGAACACTTTCCAAAGACGCCTTATTGTTTAATGTTGTACACTTTTAAAAAGCAAATAACAAAATTTAGATTTTGAAAACAGAGCAATGAGAAGACAAAAGGAATTTTAAAAATGTACAATATAGTTCACATACATTATAGAGAAATTAACAACAGGAGTAAATCTTAGAACTAAAGTATTGAACATACCTCATAAGAAACAAAAAAGACTGCACAGTAATGAAATAATGGAATCATTACTCTTAAATAATGGTGAAACGTGAAAACAAAAAAAATTCCAATCTCTTCCAGTGGAAGATTTGCTCCAACTTCATGCCTATCGTAATATCAAATTTATTTTGTTCATTTGACTGGACTTGTGAAAAGGGAACCTACCAAGCTTCTAAATTTCATTGTAAAAAGATAAGAATTAAATCCCTAAAAGGGCTGTGAATTGCTTTAATTCAGATATCGTATAGCATCACAGGGACTCCATCACAACAGTTATGAAAGGAATTTAACTCATCTGCCATCAGGCACTCCCTGGTAAAGTGAGATACACGCTGGCCCCTACCAGTCACTTCGCACCCATCCTTCAAACCGGTCACACACATTTTGTCCTGCTCTCCTTATAGTATAGTGTCCATGGGGCTGGGTCAGGCCTATTGTGTCCTTAGTGTAATACAAATTCTAGGGGATGCTTATAATATTGTTTGCTTGTTTTTCTTATTGGATTAATCCTTATTATATATAGGCCCTATCAAGCACTCGGGACTCTGGTACTTCAATGTACTGCTTCTATTGTTATATTTGTAGGTAGTCGCACAATTACAATTAATTTGTTTCTTTGAAATGTCCCTTCTTTTCTGTGTTTAAGGGCAAGGGTATTTGAACAAAATTGTAACAATGGCACAAAGTATTTCCATGATGGCTTCAGGTCGAGCCACACATCAATGAGCTTCAAGCCACAATTCAGTGAACTTCAGGCTCTAGTCTTAGAAATGTCATGTCAGGTATCGTCAAGAGCTGCTAGTACATACTATAGTCCAATTTCGAACAAAAATTAATTGATGCATATTAGGCAGATGTAAAACAGATGTACAGTTGTACATACATTCCTTTTCAGGCCAGAAATATTAGTTGGCTTTATATTTTAAAAAAATGATGTTTGATAACTTTTCTCATGATAATAACTTGTACCATATAATAATCTCATTCATTGATCTGCTGTGAAACTGTAATCTCTATTCCACACAGTTTATGTCTGTTACCCATTGTATGTCATGATGCAAATAACACTGGCATTAACTGTGCTATTTACTTAAATTTTTAATGATAATAATCTTGTCTACCCGTTCGTTTTATTGTAGCATAACCCCAGAGTAGGCAATATACAAAATAAATGAAATGTAATGTGGATGCATGTGGTTTTATGATAGCATGATGATAATACAGGGATCGAAATTTTCCGTGGATTCAGCGACTCAATCTTGAAAATCTGACTCGAGTGGAAAATTTGGATTTATTTCGCGGAATAGTTACTTCTAATTTTTAAATGACCAGTAGTAATGTTATTCGCATCTGGGAGAGTTCCGATACTGTGCGAGTAACCACGTTGTGTAAACTAGAATTTTGTAATCGGAAGTGAGTCTTGTCTCTCTGTAGGCCTACTTTGTATTTGTTGAGGAATTATCGATATCGCGTGACTATCTGTGTAGGTATGGTAAGTACTAAATCCAATTGATTAGCCATTTTGATCGGAATTCAATTCAAATCCGCCTCGCCTTGACTAGTAGCATTGGGCGTTAATCGGATACCTGTGACATCAGTACCGATCGATACTTGTGACGTCATAAAAGGCTAAAAATAGCACATTGTTTCTTTGAGGCCACGCTTTAATAGGTGCAAGGTCAAAGGTCACTGTGTCTGGGCTTACTGATTGTTAGTGTCTCAGTGGTAAGGAGCAGTTTTTTTTGTTTGTTTTTTTTCCTTTATTTTATTTCAACTCAAAACAAAAAACAAAAGAGCAACTTTGAATACAACAACTTGCTGAAAAATTAAGAAAACCAAAATTTTATATAAAGGAGGGGAAATGAAAGCATCTTTTAACAAGTTGATGAGAGGCTTTGAATTGTTATATAAGTTGTATAGGAGACATGTACTTGACAAAGATAAAGCTTAAACATTTTGGTTGATGAAGAGGAGCATGTCAACATTTTTTGGGGTTACATTAGCTCTTCTTTGTGAGATAAGCTCCCCAGCTTTGGCAAACAAGCGCTCTGATGGGACCAAGGTTGCAGGGGCAGACAAATACTTTTTGGCCACACTTGAAAGGGGGGGAAATTGCAGAAGATTCTCCTTCCAGAAGTCGAGTGGATTTCCCTTTCTTGGCAGGTAGTCCATTTCTTGGTAGTGCCTCATTTCCATGATGGCTGCTGTCCTTCCATGGCATTGTTGTGTTGACTTCTGTGATTGGAGAAAATCCCATGTCTTCCTCCTCTTCTTGTGGTGCACTTGGAGGCTGGTTGGCAGGTGTGGTGGCTCATAAAGCTTGGCTGCCTCACTCTGCAAATCGAAAGCTGCCTTCTCTGCTAGGTCAGCGTCGGCGAAGGCGTTCTTTTTTTCACCTAGGGTCGAGGAAAGTTGCGTGCCTCAACCAACCTTTTTCTTCCAAGGAGGGGAACGGTTTCAGATGTTTTTATCAAGGGTTCTCGTCCACTTGTCATCTTGTTCAGGCCATTCTGGTTGACTTTGACAATGAAGTTTTGAGAACAACATTTTTTAATATGAAATATCTCCAAAACTAATATACATCTAGAAGAATCAAACTCAACATACCGTACATGTAATGATACAACACCCAAAGAACTGTACATATCTGAAATATGAAGGTTACATAGCTTTAAAAACAACTGAGATATTTGACAAAATACAAGCCCACCCCCATCTGGAAAATGTCCGCAACTGGGCAATTAGGAGAAAAAAAAATGGGATATCATCTCCACTGGAACAAGTCAGTGAAAATCGTCAAAAACACTTTACTGTTTAATTTATTATTTAATACCCCCCTGAAACATATGATGGCCTATCCTCTAGCTCTTCCAAGTGCTGCCGTTCTCTTTGCTGGGCCAGTTTCTTCACTTCTCTTCTCTTTTTCGCCATCTCTTTCATTGCCACCTCTGCTCTGAAAACTCTCTTTCTGTCCCTTCGTTCCCCCAACTCAACAGTCCTAGACTTCAGTGAACACCCTACACCATCAAAAAACAGCCTTGATGCCAGTGAGCCCATATATTCACTGACACCAAGCAGGCAGGCTATGTACACCCTTTTTTTATATCCTGACCATAAATGCTTGGGGTAACGCAACCAAATCAGAGATTGTAAACTTTCATTTGAATTTTGGGTTTTACCCAAAAGACATCTGCTGAGGAGAGAAGGATCAGTCAATTTGTCATAAACTTCCCGGACATGGCTGGCAACCATTTCATTGAGGAATGTTGACTGTTTCCTCTTCCCAAGCTGCGGTTCCTCAATGCCGTTGGCTTGTCATGCTGGAACCAGCACCAAGATTCCAAGCCCTCAGGACAGTTGCTGTGGTGGAACGTTGCCCAAATCACTCAGACATGCTGTCCACAGATTCATTGTAGCCTTTGACAGCTTTCGTATAATACGATTGAAGATCTTGGGCTGTAGGAAGAAATAAAAATAAACATAAATTCAAGACAATCATAATTTACAAAAAAACTTTCTCAAAAAATTTATGAGTTTGTTAGAACAAATAAGCAAACAACAAACTGAACAAGAACATTTACAAGTTCTCTCCTGAACACTCTGTGCGATAATTTCTTCCCTGAATATTTCGTGAAGAGGATGTAGCTGTTCAAAACACCCAGCATCAGCATACTACGGTCCACTTCCCCCATAATTTGTTGTAGTCAGCAATGGCAGCCAACTGATGACATTGAGGAATGTCGACTGTTTCCTCTTCCCAAGCTGCGGTTCCTCAATGCCGTTGGCTTTGTCACGCTGGAACCAGTACCGAGACTCCAAGCCCTCTGTGGTGGAACGTTGCCCAAATCACTCAGACATGCTGTCCACAGATTCATTGTAGCCTCTGACAGCTTTTGTATAATACGATTGAAGATCTTGGGCTGTAGGAAGAAATAAAAATAAACATAAATTTATGACAAATCATAATTTACAAAAAAAAATGACTTTCTCAAAAAATTATGAGTTTGCTAGAACAAATAAATAAGCAAACAACAAACTGAACAAGAAAATTTACAAGATACAAAAATTAACCACTCTATATATGGGGAACAATCTTTTTCTGGTTGAATTTCCTGAAAAACAAAACAAAACAATAATAGCAAGCAATACAAGTAAAATTTATGTTTCAATTTCCATGTTGGCTGTAGCAAGTTGCTCCATACTTTCCTGAAAAAAAAAGGGATCAGAAGAAGGATAAAAGAAAACTTACGTCACTCGGGCTTCCTTTGGCATTGCCACCAACGCGGACTGACCTCTTGTTGAAGGTAGACTTCAGGCTGCCTACTCCTGTGTTGAGACTCGTGGCCACGTGATTTACGCACTCCTCCTTGGTCACAACTCTGTCTCCGTAGGGTTTCTCTTTGGAGATGGTCAGGAACGTCTTTGTGTCGCCATCCCCGACCAATGTGGTGTACCTCATGAGATGGTTGATTGAGCGCCTCCACAACTCAAGGGCAGCAGTTACCTCCATCCCACCAGATGTGCCCTCTTAGTTCTGTGTGCAGGTTCCCGCTGCCTTGTGTTGTGCTAGCCATCCTTTGTACTGAAAAATCTGAATCCCCTTTGATACAACTTATAATTATTGTTCTTCCATAATTGTAACCACACACATTATTGGGTTCAAATCTTAACTGGCTGTAGTACTTTGGAAAATATCAGGTGTTTTTGTTGCATAATATATGATGTAATTAGTTTGAATTTTTCCCAAAACACTACATACATTTGTATATAGACTTGCCTTTCTGAACTACAAGTCCGTCGTAAACGTCAGTGTTTGAGTACCCGTCACGAATAGCAGTCCTGTATCTAAAGGAATGCGTCCGCTGTGATCTTGCACACATCATGGCAGCTGCTTTAGTTCCATACTGCTGCTGGTACTAACATGCTTTTGGTCGCTGGGCCTTCAAAGTCAATTTTCAAAAATTTCTGGGTTTTTTTTTCACCAACAGAATTCGATTCCTTATATATACATGAACATTTTTCTACCAGAATCGGTTAAAACCCGAGGACAATATTTTAAGAATTGTGTTTGTGTTTCGTCGAGATAAGAATATGTTTAGAGATGTGCCTGTAGAAAGTTGCCCTAGATACTTTGTTCAAAGGGTTTAGGTGACAAAATTCTTTTGCTAAGTGTTTTACCGATTTAGGTAAAAAAAATTGTTGGGTGAGGGTTGAGGGTACTTCAATATATCTTTTTCCTTGTAGGTCTATACTAATATCTTCAAGATATTCCTGAAGATTTGATACTGACTGAGATTTCTTTTTCCTTGCATAGTGTGATCTCCCAGCAGATCTTTTCCCTCCCTCCACAGCATCAAGGAGACGTCTTCTAGCCTTAAAAAAAAAACACACCTACATCTAACCAATTAATGTTCAACTTACCCTACTCCGCCACCTCCTCGCTTTCGCTACTACTCGCCTCCTCCGGAACTACATGTACTTCCTGGCGCTGCCGATCGGAGAGAGGCGGGTAGAGCTTCGGCGGCGTGAACAAAGAATGAGTGAAGACGCTGCTTCGAATCCTTGATACTCTTGAGGAAGGGGTATCGAGCGAGGTATTGCTCAAGGTACTTTCCCCGTGTTCCAGGCCGCTTCACCCACTCCTTCAGGTCGCGCCATAAACGTTCAATGTTCTGAGTGTGAACACTCGGGTTGTCGGGGTGGACGAAACACTCCGTGTGGTTCACTGCGAAGTGAGTGTAATGTTCACTTAGGCCCTTTAGGCGTCTCAGGAGTCGCTGTAGATGACCGATCCTGGCCGAACGAAATTTCGGATGAGGGGGAAAAGAGTGTGTTTGTCGCGTCTCTCGTCCGGTCCCGTAAGCGTGACGACAAAGCTGCATTTTAGAGACGCGCTCAATTTCCCCGGACACCCAAATTAGGCTGAGGTTTCGGCCGCGTTCGTACTTGCGGCGCACGAGGAGGGTTTTGTCAATTTCCACTTCGACACAAAGCCCTCCAATGGGTCCCTGGTTTCGAAGCCACTCCTCGCACACCTCACTACAAAACGACCTCCAGTCCACCGTCGTGTGTGCAGATAGCTCGAGGTTCTCCTGCACAGTTTTGTGATCCCATAGGGGTCTCAGGAAGTGATTGACGAATAACACAACTTTCCACGGGGGAATGGAAGCTCTGTTGAGGAATGAACCTTTATTGTCACTGACACTGATGTCACAATATCTCCCTTTTCTTGGTTTTCGGAATGAGATACAGTTGTAGCTGCTCCTGCAGCGCCACAACCGTTTGCCCTCCCGAAATGAACAATCACCTCCACACTTTAGACACTGCACATTCCAAGGCAAAATACCGTGACCTCTTAGGAATAATAAACTGGCGTCGTCGTTCTCGAAAAATCGGGCAATCGCGACCGATAAACACATGCTTCGGGCATCTAGACCAAATGAGGCTGTGTAGACTTTCGTTCACGTTCTGTATCTTGCCCTCAACGCAACGTTCCGATAAATCTTTGTCAGTCAACCTGGTGTACACATCTTTGATATGGCCAGCGACAAAGGAATTGACGAAAGTTGACATGTATGGGCTTGTCGTGGTAAGGAGGAGGAAGACCTTGGCTGAGAGCTTTGTGATAAAAATGAGTCAAATCCCTTTGTGCTGTTACCATGCTGTGGGTTGTCGTTGGAGAAGGAACAGTGTTTGAATGATGCCCAAATTGCTGTCGCCATATCGTCCACGTTGTTATGTCCCCTGATGGGCCTGTTGTAGTATGGTTCTTTTGCAGTTTCTCAGTTTTGCCTGTGTCAGCTTTCCGGCCGTCCCTAGTCTATTATTAGCAGCGTGGTTCACACACTTGCGTTCTGAACTACAAGTCCATCGTAAACGTCAGAGCCATTGATCTGTCGAATCGTGTTTGAGTCCCTGTCACAAATAACAGTCTTGTAACTCAAGGAATGAGTTCGCTCTGATCTTGTAAACATCATGGAAGCTGCTTTTTTCTCCATATTGCCGCTGGAACCAACATCATTTTGGTGGCAGACAGGGTCATGCTTTGCCTTGAAATCAGCAAGTTTCACAGGGTCATTCCTGATGTCGTCTTGTCTTTAACTCAGGAAAAGCGTGTGACGTCAACCGGAAGTTATGATCAAATTAAAAAAATATATAAACCAGTGTGATATGTGAAATTGACTTACTTTTTTATTCCAAGAATTATGAATACATAACACTGCTGAAAGAGAAAAAAACATTAGATAATTAATTAACCTCCCTTCTGAGTTCCTTGTTTGGAAGGTAGCGGGCTTAGGACCGCCTTCGGCCCATTAGAGATAGTCCTGAAAAGGACTGGTTGGTGGATGCTGTGCTGGCAGGAAAAAAAAGGGGGGGGGGGGTCCTGAAAAGGACTGGCTGGATGCTGGGCTGGCAGGAAAAAGGGGGAGGGGGTCCTGAAATGGGCTGGCAGGGCTCACTCAGTGTTGAGCTGTGCTGTCTCCGCCTGCAGCGGTCTGTTTCCTCTGGAGGCAGCACTTGAAATCTTGCCTCGTATGATACAAGTCGAAGCAGGTATCGACATGCAGGCCGGCGTCGCACTGCACACACTCATAGCGTGAGCGTTTCCTAACGCTGCCAGAGCACACAGCAGTTTCGCAGAGGCTTCTGCTGCTTGGCTTCTCCCTTTGGCTGAATGATCTGCGGGAAGTGACGTGTAGTCAGCCTGAGGATGACGGGGTCGCCAACATCCCGCGTAAACTCTCGCACAGGCACTGGAGCCATCTTTACCAGTTCCTTGGCAAGTTCTCTCCTGAACACTCTGTGCGATAATTTCTTCCCTGAATATTTCTTGAAGAGGGTGTGGCTGTTCAAAACACCCAGCATCAGCATATTATGGAAGAAGACTTTCCACTACTTCAGCGTCCTCCGATTGAAGGCGTTGTTTGTGGCTGACCATCTGGTCACTACGGTCCACTGCCCCCATGAATTTATTGTAGTCAGCAACGGCAGCCAACTTGATGGCAGGTTCCTTAGTCATGGGGTTGACCTTGCCGGTGTTGACTCTGTCATCATGGGCAGTCGTCAGCAGATTGACCTCCCGCTTGTCGTAGAAGCGAAGCAGATTCAGGGAGCCATTGGTAGCTGCTGTGGCGTCCTCTTTCTGCAGCTTCACCATCATGTCCTTAGGAGGGCCATTTCTCCTATTCCACCGCATCGTCCTGCAAGGCATGGTTCCATTCTCCCTCAAGTTACGTGAACAGATCTGGACTGGTGTAGTAATTGTCCAAGTAGAGGGTTCGGCCAACATGCAGATAAGGGGTGATTGAACGGTCTAAGACATCGAACGTAGCACCACGAGCGGAGGCCTGCGTTTTCCTTGTAGAACTCAAGGTTACAGCAGTGCCCTGTCTCGCCTAATTACAAAACTCAACCACTTCCAATGGTAATAGTGGGAGATGATGCCTTTCCACTAAAACGTTATCCAGACAAGGCAACTGAAAAGAAAGAGGAAAAAAGAATATTCAATTATCAATATTCAATTATGTTATTCAACATCCTTTTATCAACTAGACTGGAGTCGGATGGTATGGCGAATTTAATTTAATCATGCATATGATAACATTTTTGGTTTGAATGTATAACGTTTAATACCAAGCATAATGTCAATGTACAGATTATTTGCAAAAAAAAAATATAGTGGCTTCACCAAAATGATGGTAGGCCTACAACCAAAATAGTGCTCCCCCTGTCTGTCTTCAGAGGGTACACACACAAAATAGAAATCATGACTTTCTGAAAATATTCATACTTATATATATATAAATTAGGTTCTTATTTTGGAGTGAAACCAAGCAACTATTTCTCAATAGTCCTAGCTACATGTCTATACAGGTATATCACTTTGCCATGGTACTTGACCAACTGTACAAAAATGTTGCCGAAAAGAATCTCTGATGGCCAGAGCCTCCTGTGTATGTCTGTTTCCTGCTTGCTGTTGCATTGTGTCAAGGTGGCATTGCTGTGATTCCTGTATCTGTATGGTGTAGCTAGTGTCTTTCTCCTCTGTGAGAAAATTGTGTAATGCCACAGCACATTTTACCACAGCTGTTGCCTTCTCAGGGGAAAGCAACATCTTTGTTGAAAATAGCCTGAACCGCTGTGTCATCAATCCAAAAGCATTTTCTGAGCACCTTCTGGCTCTTGATAAACGATAATTAAATATTATTTTTTCCTCTTTCTTTTCAGTTGCCTTGTCTGGATAAGGTTTTAGCAAATACCGTTTGTGGAAAGGCATCATCTCCCACTATTACCATTGGAAGTAGTTGAGTTTTGTCATTAGGCAGAATTCTGTCCTTTGGAATCCTTAATTCATTGTTCTCAAATGCATGGTAGAGCAAACTGTCTTGAAAGACACCGGCATCCCCACTCCTTCCATTTCTTCCAACGTCAAAGAATATAAATTTGTAATTTGCATCCACTAGTGCCCTGAGGATTACACTGTGAAAGCCTTTATACTTTATAATTATAAAAATCTGATCCTTCACCAGCTGGAGCCAATATTGCGAAATGTTTCCCGTCCAATGCTCCAATACAGTTCGGAAAATTCCACCTTTTGAAGTAGTCTGATGCAACTTTAAGCCACCCATCTTCTGTAGTGGGCACCTGAAAAAAATGAATTGTACATTAATACATGATGTAATTAACTGTAAGAATTATTTGGAAAATGATTGTATGCTATTTTTTTTTATTTCCAAAAGGCTTCGTCAGACGGTAGGTCTAGTCCTACTCAGGAGGAATGGACTGTCAATTGAGACAAAATGAGCTGAACGATACGATTGGCTCTGAAGCTGCTGCCCCTGCTTATGCCACTGCTCCTGCCCCAGCCCCAGCCCCTGCTCATGCCACTGCTCCTGCCCCAGCCCCAGCCCCTGCCCCAGCCCCAGCCCCAGCCCCAGCCCCTGCTCATGCCACTGCTCCTGCCCCAGCCCCAGCCCCTGCTCATGCCCCTGCTCCTGCCTTGACTGCTCCAGAAGTAGAGAAGGAAGGAATATGGGAGGAGACAAGGAAACTCCTGGGAGATGTTGCTGCCCGTAAAAGAAAGGTGCAGGAGAGCCCTGGATTTCATTTTGGCCAGCATGTGGCAGCCACCTTGGAGAAAATGTCTAAAAGGAAGGCTGCGATGTTCGAAGCACAAGTTGAACATACAGAATAAAAAATGAATTATCTCTTAACCAGACTCCACTTTAATCTTTCACACCTTAAGATAATCGTCTTTCAAAACACTGTAAATTGCTGTCACTGTCACTGTCTCATGTACAATGCGTGATACGGTGCAGTCAGCCATTCTGTACAGATACTGCAAATCTGCAAACGAGTTTCCTGCAAGACATACAAAATGATATTTTTTTATACATGACATGTATAGGCCTGATTTCTCTGTAACTTCTTGGGGAATTCACATTATGATAAAAACAAATACATGTACAGTATTATCCAGGTAGGCACGGCCTACCACTACCAGAAAAATCACAAACTACAGTCAGCTTTAGGGTTTGAAGCCCCAAACCACATGCTCTAAACACTGCAGCACAGTCAAAAAAGTATCTCACAACTTTGTTTCAGTTTTCATAATCATTACAAACTATGAGTCGAGACATCAGTCATCCGCTTGTTAGTTAGATCTAGATCTGTCAAATAGGCCCTACTTGGTGAATGCATACATTATAACCCTTTCACTACAATTCTCACTAGATCTATTGTAATTGTATCTAGGCATAATATTTTTTTGTAATAAATACCTGAAGCCAAGTATCGCAGTGTGATAGCCAGCCTATGTCCTACTGAGATGCTTTGCCTCATCACGGTGTCCTTAATTATTGGCTTCATGATGTTGAAACGCTCAATGTCCATTCTGAAAATAAAGTTTCACCTGAATATTTTCAAAGATGCATGATTCATTTTATCATGTGCTCCACGTTGAGCCTTAATAATAGCAGTGGTGTGGAATTATTTTCTGATTAAAAAATAGATTTGAAAATGTGTACATGCTGCATGTCACATGTGGATTATTAAAACACTAAGTACCGTAGTGAAAAGACTTCATGTCTAAATTCAGTGGACACAGCTTTACTATAGTAGTACAAGCACATGTAGCTAAAAGCAACCATTGCCCACGAATAACAAACAGAAATTGACTGACTGAAATTACTGTGCATGTGTAGAATCTAGATCTAGCCTAGATCTAGATCTAATTATACCTCTTATACAATGATGTAACAAAATCTGGATTGTGACAAGGCCTCAAAATATGCCTGATCTGATCATGTACATGACATGTATACATCAAATCTAATTTCTTGAATTAAACAAATTACAAATTACAAAAAGATAAAAGATAAGATTCCAGGCCTAGAGATATCTAGATCTAGATGTACTCACCGCAAGAACAGCTTCAACTCCTTCGGGTCCTCGTTCCGCAACTCGGTCATCAGCTGACTATAAGCTCCAAGCTCACGTCGCTTCAACAATCAGTCTCTGGTCCAAACTGCTCTTTTACACCGGGATTTCTTTTCCTTTTGACTTTTTCTTTTGTTGCTCCTCTTCATCTTTCTGTACTTGTCATGATATTAGAAATGGGTTCAGGAGAAGGCAAGCCGAAAACGAAAATACTGGACAGCAGCTAATAGATTACGATCCAGACATACCAGAACAGCTGCCAATATGCATAAAT
>JBDFRD010341423.1:0-10184 GCA_039654405.1 Bullina lineata | reverse complement strand
CCTGCCAGAACCGCGTGCGTTGGAGAAGTGTTGTTGCGGCCCTATGTTCCTTAAGGAATCAAGAGGCATAAGTCAAAAACCAGTCAAGTGTGTGTCCGGAGGTGATTGGTCAGTCCGATCTGGGCACGGAAGTAGCGTCCACGGGTTGGACATATGTAGTGGGTCACTGTAGTTGAAGTGCTTGCAGCCCTTGCTTTTCTTGTGCAGATTGGATACGTGACTCTTCACAGATGGTACATCCAGCAAATGGTATTCAAAAGGAGAGACCCAAAACTCCTCATATTCCCAAACTCCAAGAATTATCTCCCCTCCTAAGTGGGTCAACACAGATCAAAGTAAGAAGCTATCTGCCAAAGAATGATTCAGGATAGCTTCTTATATTTGCATTTCCAGCTTCCCTGCAGTATATATTCATGTTTTTTTTCTCCATTTATTGACTTAATCCTCTTTGTTCCCGGAGGCTAGGAGCAAAGAATGGAACCACTGAACGCTAACGGCATGATTCTGAGCAGTTGTCCTCATTTGTAAAAAGTAAGTAAAGTTCCTTCAAAGCCTATGAGGCCCATAGAGCCGGGGCTTATCTCGGTTTTGGTAGTGTGAAGTGGAACAGATGATTCTTCTTCATCTTCTAGACAGAACGCTGGTCTGTCGTAGGTTTACTTCCCAGCAGAATATGCCGGTACCCAATTCGCATCTGGGTGAGGAGAGGAAACATGGTGTAAAGTGTCTTTCCCAAGGACACAACACGATCACCTCCCGGATTCGAACCCTGGACCCTTGGATTAAGGGTCCAACGCTCTATTCATTCAGCCACCACACCACGACTCTAGATGACATAGGGTTTTTTCTTAAATATAATGTTGAAATTATATTTCAACTAAATCACTTCGTTTGTTTCCAAAAGGAAAGGAAAAAGTTCTGGTCCAAGTTCCCAGAGAGTCCCTATAACGACGAGGAAGAATGCCGCTACAACCTCCGATGCTTTCAGCACTACATTATGACTGGTAGCCTCCCTAAACGCTCTGATGATCTTTACCCATTGCCCTATAAGGCTTACCAGGGCCATTCCCGCAGGGAGGCGATGAAGACAAAGGTGAAAGAGCAGGTAGAGGCCTTTGAAACTCTTAGCTTTCATCCTAGCATGGGAAATGACAGCAGAGATGATGTTGATGAGCTCCGTCACGATGCTCATCAGCATCATCATCATCATCATCACCATCATCACCACCACCACCACCATCATCATCATCGACAAAATCATACAAGCCACCATCACGGACAAAATGCTGTAACTCATGAAGAATGTCTTCCTGAGTCAGGATCAGGACATTCTGAATCAGCGGGTGCAAGTACTGGGGTAGGACTGGTTCATTTTCTTGTCTGTGTGCGTTGACTCTCCTTACACAGACTAAATCTCATTTCTAATTTTAAACTAATAGAACTCATCAAATTTTTCACTCTACTTTTTCTTTACTTTTTATATAACATTGCAGAAGAATATTGTGACGATTTTTATTTTTTTATTTAAAAGCACAATGGGTATTGATCTTAGGTACAAGCACTTTGATTTATAACAGTTTTTAAAACAAGTTCATAACTCAGATACTACTTTTCTGTTAATAGACATGCTCACTAATATTTTTTGAACTCCATTAAGATGATTGGTAATTAAAAAAATTGATTTTTAAAATATCTCTCTCAGAATTTCTAGCTGCATCAGCTTTCAATTGTGAAACATTTCATCTACATTTAAAAATGAAAATTATACTCAATGTGAGATAAAATTACTGATATCATTGATTGCACGGTTATGATATTGAACAAATGAAAACTGAAAAGTTCATAATCTCCCATGAGATTATAGCTTGGCAATTTTTTTGTAGCGGAAAGGTGTGCTATCTTTACAATTTACATATGGGATTTAATAGCTTAATGAACTTAATTATTACTTCCCTTTTGTTTTGTTATGTGTGGGATCACACTAAGTTAAATGACACTTTTCCCATATCTTTTCTCGATGAGCTGGTAAAGCCGACAAATTGACATCAAATAGGGATGTGTACACAAGGTTGAACATAGGGATTTTGTTTTTTATTTCAAAATGATTCAGACTGCCCAGTGTAGGATTGCAGTCACAAAGATCTGGATAATGTTCTCGAGAAGTCTAAACAAAGAAAATGTATAGGTTTAGTCGTTTTGAGCCATATCTTCCTTTAAGGAATTGTAGATGTAGTAGAAGTAGAGTTCAGCTATGCCAACGCTTACTGCTACTATTATTACTACTACTACAACTACAACTTCTATAAATTAGCAGAATTTAAACAATTCGTAAACTGATAAGTTAATAAGGTAACTTTATTGTTGTACATCAGTTTTTGAAGCTTAAACTTGGTGTTGTTGTTAATTTCATGGTGGTCATGATTTTTTTTTAAACTACGAAAATGACGGGATTCTCCAGATCAGCTCAGGCAGTCAGTGAGTTAATGATTTTATAGAAGGCTTACTAGGATTGTATGCTGTCCTTAGTTTTTGTGGTAAAACAAATATTCACACCGTAGATTTTTGTATAATTGGCACCAAGTGTAGTTGTGTGTATTCTTTGTGATCACATACAATTTTTATGCTGATTTACCTTGTGATGGTGTTGTTTTCATTTTTGTTTTATATATTAACATAGATGCTATACCTTTTTCATGGCCTTGTCTATTGTGTCACAGCTAATTTTGATTCTTTAAAAATTCCTATTTTCTGGCTTGGGAGCTAATGAAATCACTAGAGATTCACTTTTACAATTATTCTTGTTTACCCTTTTGAGATAGGATCAAATCCCGACATATTATGTAAAAGAAAAAGTGCAGTGAGTAAAATCGCTAAAAAACGTATTTTCTTCCCCAAATCAAGCAACTTTTATTTCATATTTTTGTATCATTTGGTAAAATTATAGAAATATAGAAATGTTGGTCAAAATACTAATAGTAACATGATGTAAGGGGGAAAAAGAAGAAAGCGATGTTAAATTAAATTAAAGTACATTTAAAATTAAATTAAATTGTAAGTATTATCCTACAATCAAGGTAATATGTTGGAATAACATTTACAAAGAAACGGATATTTTTTGTAAGTGTAATAATAATTATTGTTTTCACGTACCAGTTTTTACATAAAAAACAATCCTGCATATGTGACATCATCACCTCCAACCATTCACGTTAAATATGCTGAATAAAAATGCTCATTCTTTTTTCTTTCTTTCTCAGGATGCAAACCCCAAAGAAGAAGTGAAAGATGACACAGATGACAATAAAAACGAACTCCGTTCTCTGGAAGCTGCACTTCAGGACACAGATTTGAATCAACCTTCGACATCGTCTGACATTGACGACAATGGGAATCGACAGGTTGATGAGAGTGCCTCCAAGGAGAAAAGAAAAGGACTAGTGGTGGACGACATCTAACTCTATGCAAGTAGTCATACAAGAAGCTCAAACTTTCGACATCTCAAGCTCCGCTATGACTCTTACATATCAAGACTACTTACTGTCTTTTGCCTTGATGGTATGTGCAATATTTTATTGAAATGCTGATAACCCGCACAGCCTGAATAACATTTGTGGCACTTTGTGAAAAAGAACTTTTGGATACAAATTTGTTTTATTCACTGTTATTCATTGTTTAATAATTTGTTGAATTATTGCAATACGCCAGGCATTTTTTCACCGGTATTTGGACAAAACGTTTTGAGCGTGGAAAAGAAATTGTTTTTTTTATTACAAGAGTAAGTCAAAACATAAGTTTTACTCATAATCGAAGATTTATGTGATTTGTCGTCTTTCAAGTATATTGTCAAGTAACTCACATTTGTGTTGCGATTTATTGTGTATATATGTCAGGTCCGTAGAAGATCTTAAACTAGATCTAGTAGTATTTTTTCAGTAAGATTTCTGCACCAAGTTTGTGAAAATCTCCCACAGCAATTTCTATTTGATATTTGGCACATGTGAGATTTGGCCCCAACTGAAGGTAATTGAATTTTTTTTTTTTTACATGTTCAATGTTGTAGCCTAATACTTAAAAATTGTTAATTAATTACAGCAGACAACGATTCATTAAAAGAATTATCATATGAATTCGAAAACAGAGATGAAATGTAAAATATAAACATCCCCGATTTCCCCCTTCTTTAGCTTTAACAAACTTACATTGAAACAAAATAACTCTTTCGCTAATTTGAAGAAAAAAAAAAAAGGCAGTAATTCTTATGACCAAAAGCTTAGTCACTCCTACCCAGTTCTCCTCCGAAGGAAATCATTCAATGTTGTTTGAACTAAGAAGCGCACCAGTACTGGCTTATCGTCTTCAGTTATTGGGAGCAAGGGAGATGGGGGAGAGGATTGAAAGTCTAGACAAGGTCAAGGGCATCTGACAACACGTAGCGCTCCCCTCGCCCTTTTTCCTCATTTTTTAAACTTTAGTCTAAGTAAGTTGTTCCTATAGGTTGGACCTTACCAGACAGCAGCTTCAGTGTTGAGTAGAGGGAAAGACAGTGAGAAAGACAGAGAGAGAGAGAGAGAGAGAGAGAGAGAGAGAGAGAGAGAGGAGGGGGGCAGGCACGCTTGCTGTTTAAAATAGCATCAAACTTCAAAGGTAAGCGATGACAGCCACTATAGTTTGTACCATAGTATGTTTGTTCACTAAATGGATTGAACAAAAAAGAGGACTGGTACTTGTTTTTCTGTTCACACTTATTTTTAGAACAAGTTGGCGATGGCCTATAAATTTGTTTTGTCTTTGTATATCGCTAATTTTTATTTTGCTGGTTTACTTTTATGTATCAAAATAAGAAAATAGTTGAAATTTTTAACCAATGTAGCTCCAGATGAGAAAGAACTAAATAAAAGTGAAATGCCTTGTATTTGACATTCTTGCTTTAAGTTACATCAACAGATAGCCTGTCTAAAGAAAAGATGGCTCAAAGGAAACTCTCGCTAATTTGAAAATAAAGCCCTGATCCCTCAGACTTTCTTTTCGCTGTTGTCCGCTGTATAATGAAAATTAATGAACAAAGTAGAAATTTAGTTTGGTTTAACTTGTAGTTTATGATTATATAGAAGGCTAGTCTTTATGTATTATTGATTTCTAGATGCTTGCTATTCATAGATCAGATGTGTTTTTATGTAATTGAGATGAATGGAAGAGAAATATATTTTTCATTTTAGTCTCAAATGTTTGAACTTTTTACAATTTCACTCAAAAGTTTTGGTTGTTCAACTTAGTCTAAAAATTAATAGCTTGACTGATTCTGAAATAGAAAAACTTCCAGTGCACTGTCAATTTTTTTTTTAGTTTCTTTATTGTATGTACAGACCTTTTGAAAAAGAAAGATTTTAAAATCACAATATATGAAGAGTTGGTGTTGTTGGGTGTCTATCTTTTCCATGTCAGTATAAATAAGTATGATTTTTCAACCATTGTTTTATGCTAAAGAGGCTTGGAATTTTGAAATCTATGATATAACTTTTAAATGTATATCAAGTGATCATTCAAAATCACTTTCGTGATGGATACTTACCATAGTAATCATTATGACTTCATAAATCAACAGCATCCTGGAGAATTTTGAAGGATGAATAAAAAAATGATTTTCATTTCTAAATGATCTTTTAAACTGCAGCTTGGGGTTTTATTTCTGTCCACTCTGGTGTGTCACCTTGCTTGCCTTGCTACTATTTTTAAATTAACGAGAAATTATGTAAAGCAGTAAAATGGGTGCCTTGTTTAGGATCTTAGATTATCTGTTTCTTTAATACTTTTGATAAACTGGTTGACTTGTTATGATTTTGTGGAAGTACCTGTGTCTAAGATTTTGTATTTTATTTTGCTTACGTGGAGCCATCCTTGCCAAATAAATAGTTGATCAAAATGTTGAGAGGAGGTGTTTGAAATAATTCTTTTTTTAGCACCCTGTGGACCACTGACGAGAATGCTCGCGAAGGTCGGTCAAAGCTTTTGGCGATTATTCTTGCGTTTGGGATGACCAAAATCTAAACCGCTCCAACTTTTCTCGAACTTACCCTCTTAGTGCTGACTTTAAAATTTTGGAAATGATAAGCACTTAGACATGTACGTGTCCCATCACACTAAGAAGATCCAGGATCAGTGTCAGGCCGGTCACTAAGGTGTTAAAGGAAAAATGCTATTCTTCAGGTGCCTCAATCTGTCTTAATGAACACAGGGTCTTTTCAAAGGAATATTTTGATTGCTTGTATCCATTTCCATTCATGAAATGCTTTAGTTTGAATATGACTGACAAATTTGTGAAGGATGTTCAGTACACTGTATAGAGTAAGCTATGGGGGTCAAAGGTTGATAGTATTCCACTGTTCTTTTTACTCCAGTTAATAAGCAGCATAAATAAAAAAGCCAAAATCAATTTCTCTATGTATGCCTGCTTTTTATTTTTTTGATTACATGCTGTTTTTTTTGTTAGGCCTAGATTTTTACAAATGTTGGCATGGCCTTTTGTTTATATTTCTTTACTCAGTTCAACTTGTTGCAAAATTTCATTCTTGCATTTTTGTTTTTACATTGTAAGAAGAAGTGTAGATTCAGAAAAGACTTTAATGTGATTTTCGCCTGCTAGTAGCGAAAAAAGAGACAAAGCTATTTCAGCTTGTCATGTATCATGTACATATTATCCTGTCTCAAATTGCACCACCGCTGTATCACAAAATATTTTGCACTATAAGGGGATCAAAATAACAAATGTGTGGTTGCCTAATAGAACAAATGGTTATGGTATTTATTCACTTTTTTACAGTTTCATAAGTGATGTGAAGTGCCCTTTTCTGGATGTGAGCGTTAATGCATTGACTTTGTAATGAATGATAAATAGCAGTAATCTTTATCTATTAACTTGGCCTTAACTACACCATCGGTGTTATTACATTTTCCACTCAGTTCATTTGAGCATGAACACAGTACATGTATTTTCAATGAAGTTCTCAAAGGCACTGTTTATCAACCATACAATCCATATTTTATAATCCACCATAAATTTAGGCATCAGATAGTGTTGTAGGAAAAATAACGGCTCTCTCTCTTTTCCAGAAGAAGCAAAGTTGTAAAAGTCAGAACGTCTTGTGGCATGACTATAATGTTTTTTTTTGTAGGGCAAAAATGTTTATTGTTAAGAATGCAAGTAATTAAAGCAAACAATGTGCAGGGTGTCCACAAAGTCTGGGTACATGGTTAAAAACACACAGTTTTTAAAACAAAACAATTTTATTCAATTCTAATGCGATTCGCCCATCCTTCTCGTCCACTTAAGAGTACCAACTCGTTTCTTTTATTTTAGACAGAGCCATCATTCAATCTAGAAAGGAAAAATAACCTAAATAAATAAAATAATGAAATCTCCCATGTACCAAGACTTTGTGGACACCCTGTACAGGATATGAGACTTTCACAGATGGTTGAAACTGGCAAGTCAATGTTGAAGTTCGGTACGTGTCCACGTGAATAGTGATTTCTCATTTAGAAGCTTCAGTGGCTTTGTCTTGTGTAATACTTGATGTGCTTGTTGCATTGTTGATTAGGAAACCCAGTGTTACATTGCAATCCCAACCTTGACAAAATGCTTATAACTTATTAACAAGGTAATTGCTACAAACCAAAAACTTATCACTTTGGAAAACACATGTTTTATTCCTGGTATCAATGTGAAAGTTGTACATGCCCCTCTCAGGTGAAGGTAATATATCAATCCTTATTAATTCGTTTTGTGTGAAAAATCCGTTGCTTACAGTTGTTTCTATATATTTTATCCTTGCTTTGTTTATAAAATGCAGTCATTTGTATAATATTGTCTACTGAAATATATTTTGTATGTATTTGTGAATTTGACTATTCTGTAATTACAATTTATTTTTTCATGAGTTGCAGTAGATCTTTTAAGCTGAACGAAACTTTTTCCTTGGGAATGATTTGTCGAGTTAAAAAATCGTTTCCTGTTATAGATGTAGTTCTGATGTTTGGGATTTAACGAAAGCAATTACCTCAGTTCCATGTCTTCCGTTACGGTTGCTTTCGTTTAGATATGCAAAATGTCTGTACAATGAAAACTGTTTTCTTTCTTGCCAGATGAGGCAAGAGCAGTTGTCTACTCCTTATTCTTTTCCCTAACGAATTTGTTTTCTTATTTTGCATGTTTTACTTCTTGAAATTAAAATCCACTTATGCACTACAGTGATTGTATGTCAGTCACTGCTTTGGTGCATGAAACTTTATTGTTACAGCTGTCAAAATGAATTGAGTGGGAAAATATAGAAAGCATATCAAATGTTTAACTGGTGTTACCCATCTCATAAAGTACTTCAGGTTTAAGTATATAAGCAATTTCTTTCAAATTAGTGAGTTTATGACATGTTGTATACATTTTGTTCGGATATTAAAGATGAATCGTTTATTTTACAATATAGAAATTTTCATAGACAGTTTTTTTTTTAAAAGTCATAATTTGATATTATTTATTGAAAATACGAAGACATGACTACCGTTTTTGAAAGATATTTTATATTTACCTTCTCTCAGTCACATCTGCTGTTATTTTCTATATCTTGTACATGTATTTGTCAATGTGTTGATCACACTTTTGACTCCTTTTATGGTGTTAAGCATCAGATTTTAAGAAAGCTGGAACACATGTTTGTGTGTAATCATTATGTAGCCTCTCACTTTAGAATTTTAGAATAATGCCTGTAGGTACACTTCATGCTTTTCTAATGTTGGCGCCATTTTCTGTTAATGGTACATAGCCCTGTGAAATCTGACTAACTTTGAGTCAAGTTTAGACCGACATTTCAGAGTATATGGTGGTGCGGTAACCGAATGGTTAAAGGGTTGGACTCTTAATCCAAAGTTTTCTTCTGTGTTTACGTTGATGACCAGGATCTCTTTTCTTTCAGTGAACGCTGACGTTATCTAGAATGACCTGGCATTACCTTGAAGCTTCGCAATCTGTCATTAGATATCTCGCTAAACTTTCTTTGATGTTGTCACTTGTTGCTGTCCAATAAAATGTTCTGTGTATGTTTATAACAAATTGAAATTCCTGATGTCTCCCCCTCTGTACTTACATTACTTACAATACATTTGGTGTTGTAATCTGATTTGTGCTCTGTACGGGACTGTCTTGAAGTCTCCTCAGTTTGTTGCTCTGGTGTGCACGTATGTGTATCTGGTTTAGTCTTTTCAATCCCGTTGGAACTTCTGGATGATGTTTTGGTGATATGCCTCCGATCTTTACACAAAGGAGCATCGCTGAACTCATCTATTCACAGAAGTTAAATTTCTGATATTCCTTTGCAATATTTTCTTCTTATGTACATATCTGATACACGGTGAACGGCTTTTCTCCTTCCCACCTACTTGTTACTGTTGTTAATTATCATACGTTTCTTTCATCCTGTTGTGTAAAAATTTATTTATCATCTGTCTACAGGTTTCATGTCTCGATTGACTACTAAGGTCATAGTTCATTCAATGGTCCTGATCCTTTGACTGCTTTGTTTGAAATGTTTGGAGCTTTGACCTTGCCCTTCTCGAGACAATTTAAATATTGAGGAACATTTTTGATAAAAAATAACATTTCACATGTTACTGTTTACAGAATGTTATACAATGTCCTGTCTTTCTCATTATTTGGCTTCAGAGTTTGCTAATGGTAAACCTGATCAGAATTTATCAACTTTTAATACTTTAGTAGCCCTTGTAAAACTTTAAAAAAATATCTAGAATTTTAAAGTTTTTTTTCTTAAATGAATTGTTGACAATGACTTCTAAATACTGTTGCCTTTGGCCATCTGTTTAAAAAAAATTATATTTTGCACAATACTATTTGAACTAAATTCAAGATCACATGGTAACACTGTTAGCATACTGCTTTTTAATCACCTGATAAATTCACAGTTTCTATGGGAATACTCAATGTAAAGCTATAAAAAGAGGCACTGTCATGTTCATTAACGCATGTCAGAATGTTTGTGACATCAATTTGAAATCTCCTGTGAAATCACATGATCATGCTCTTATACACGTTCTTTATCTGTGAATTGATTGTGGGCACATACTGATATTCTTGCACCTAATGTTACATGAATTGTTGGTAGATCTATTTTTCTGCTTTC
>JBDFRD010341313.1:0-10187 GCA_039654405.1 Bullina lineata | reverse complement strand
GAGAGGATTAGGCTTTGTTTTCCACCATGGCTAGGGCCTAGCCCTAGAACAAAAGCAGGGCAGCTGACAGGCTTTTTCTTTCTTCTGTTTTTAATGGCACAGGTTTCTTCTATTTTGTGGGGGAGTTTCATTAGTTTGCTTCCCCAATGCCATCATTTTTAAATGGTATTTATTTCTTAAATAACTTATTTTTTCACTTTCTTTCTTTCAGACTTCTTTATGTGCTTGCATTCAACCCCCAGTTTATGAAGAATCTTTGGATCTCGTGTATGTCAGTGTCTGTTCCATCTGTGACAGGGTGAGTTGCTGACATACTATGATTAATGATGATTGTGCTGTAGTTGATGAGTGTACAATTCTGTACATTGATAAGTTCTTCATCATAAATATTACTTTCCCCTAAAGGGCAGGAAAATCTCAAATCTACCTCCAAAAGAACTTAAGCCACATTTTTTTTTAAGAAGTATAATACTTTTTCCCTGCCAGTTCCAGCACACCCTTGCTGAACTTGCTGAGCAAAGGAATTGTCCCAGCCAAAGCCAGCATGGACAAGATTGTACCTCTTCTCTCAACTTTCTGCTGTCTCTTCAACCATTCCCTACTGACGCTGCACGATGCAGATTTCTACGGTGATAATCAGGGTAAGGCAAGCTGTGCCCATTACTTTTTGAGTTAATGTAAGATAATTTTAGGTGTAGTTGACCCATTTGGGGGGACTTTCCTTTTTGTTGGGAGGATCGGGTGTGAAGTAGGAGTGACACTTTATTTGGTAACTACGGTATGCTGATTTGCCTGAAGTTGAAATTACTGACTGATATTCGATTTGCAATGAGACTTATCAATTTGAAAGCTTTCTCTCTCATGAACTTCATTGTATGGAATGGGACGAAATATGATGTGTTTTAATGTGAAAACTAATAAAAAAAATTGTTTGTAATTCATGACTCATATCAGTCTTCAAAAGAAATTGTGCATTTGAATTTGTTAGTAAATATCGCCTCTATTGGTGGCTATAGAAGAATTAGATCAACAAGAATGTCAATATTCTTAATGAACAAGAACAAGTTTTATTTTCCTTTACCAATCCAAAAATTCAGAGTAACAGCTGAATTATTTGAAAGATAAAAGCAATAAAAAAATGTTGTTTTCATCATTTCGTTATTTTCTCCCCATTACAGGCAGTAGCACGAGCATGCCCTTCAGCCTCCCAGAAGTTGTAGAGATGTGCATGTCCCTGAGAGACACTTGCCTTGGCATCATTGAGCTGGCCCACCCAGACTCTCGGGTCATTATGAGCAGTGACTATGTTCAGGTGAAGTTCCTTTCTAAATAAGGTGGATGAGGAATTGTTGACGTGACGTTTAAGGGACAAGTGGGTAATTACAATTGTTTAGTGGAAGATTTTGATTATTTTTCATGTCAGATTAGGTGAATAATTATTCAAACCTTATATTGTTTTCTGTGTGTTTAACTAGGAAGAATAACAGTGACTCTTTCCTAGTTGAATTTATTTATAATACCAGATTTTCAACCATAATGAGAAATATGACAGTTTCTATAAATCATATGAAGAGTTTTTGTTCTGATTTGTAATGGTTGAAAAAGGGTTAGATATCCGTCCCAAGGAAACAATCAACACTCTGTTACTTTCACGTATTCCTTCACATTGACCCCACGAAAGATTCCAACTCCAACCAGTTGTCCTCTCCCGTGATTGCTTTATTCAAAAGTATGAGATATTAAAATTTCTGCTTCCTTCTGTTCATTCTTGTTTTCTCAACTTTCCAGGCATTGCAAAAGACGGGAGCTCTGAACAAAACTGGCAGCGACACAGATCAGGCTGAGGAAACTAGAACTTGGGCTTACCTGTTCAAGGTGAACCTTAAATTCATTTGTGTCATTTGCTTTCCTCACTTGAACAAAAAAGCATTTGTTTTTTAAGGGATAAAGATTCTTTGTTGTAAAGTCTTATCAATGTGTGTTTCTGTGTTCTGGCTATTTGAGCAGTTGTTGGGAACATTTTTCTTTTTAATATTTTACACTGAGTTTCACAAATTTATAAGTGAGTTTATGTTCAAATTTGTATCCAATAATAAACTGTCTAAAAATCTGGGAAAATTATATAGAAAGATTGTTGATGGAAAAATTTGGATACAATAAAGACCTGTTGAATGAAATTATTGTAGGTCATGAGGATAATATAATGCAATATAAGTTAAAAGCATGAACATTGAATTTTGTTTGTTTATTTATTAATTTTTTTACCTTAAACATTTCAGGTCATTTCAACGCTTGTCCGACAACTACATGGTCGTGATAGCCGGCGACAGTTCTGTCCTAATGGCCACTGGCTTGCTCCTAATGTTAGCATCCGGACAGACAGAGTGAGTGCTTTTAGGATTAATTTTATTGGCCGTGTCAGAACTTTAGAAAAGCTGTGTAGATAGAGAACTTATTCAGTTAGTGAGCTAAGAATATCAATTGATTTATCACTGGAAAACTTGCTCAACTTCTAACAGAGCAGGAATAACAAGGAGGTGATTGAAAAGACGTTGGTAAGGTGCAATGGCTAAAGATGAATTGTATGAATGTCCTAGAGATTGTCTTTCGTAGCATGAAGCAACCAAGTGAAATGAGACTAAAACAAAGTGTAAAAAAAAAAAAAATGGAAAAATAGATGTCTTTGTAGGCAAATCTCATTCACCACTTAGATAGAAAATTTGGCATCAGAACTTTTCTTTGAACCAAAATAGAACCTAAAATAAGTACCTCTAAATGCTTCTGAATAACTGCCATGTGCTCAACACCTGTATTGTGTCTGTGTGGCATACAGTGTGAAGCATTTTCCTTTCTCTTTGGTGTATCCAACCCATGTTGACAATGCAAGTAATGATATAGAGTTACTGCTAGTTGATGACATCATTCATACAAAACCATATTGACTTCATGGTTGACATCTTCCTGGAGCATGCAAAAAAAAAGTTGAAGTAGAAGAGATATGCCTAATTGTATTATAGTTTTGTTCCTATATGAAATTGCCATTATTTATTGACTTAAATAGTGAATTTATGAAATTTGACATTTTTACTCAGGATTAGGGTGAAAATAAAATAAGAATGGACATGATTTCACTCTTTAAGTTATATGAACATATTTTTTAATGATGTAAGTTTTATTGTGTTGATGAATATGAATCAATGCAGTTTTACATGATCGGTGTAGTTGAATCGTTGCTTTTTTTGCTTTTCAACAGCCATCGCAGATCTATGCTGCCCAAAGTGCAATTTTTGTGAGGCAAGACTTTGGGACATTGAGCTCATTAACCAAAGCAAATGTTGGTGAGTTACTCTCAGTGGCCACTATATGTTTTTCTTCTTTTTGACTATTGCATCTTAATTAAAAAGTTGAAGGAATGTATATAAGGATTTTTTAATTGATTATATATACAGTGGTCTACACCTAATGACCTGCCCTGCGATGAGCGTGTACTTAGCCAGAGTGGGCCCTCAGATAAATTGCAAAAAAAAAAACGATGTTTCTAATTGAACAATACCACTTAGACTGGGAGACTAAATGGTCACTAACAAATTAACGGAGCGTCATCTCTGACCAAATCAATCTGTGATTGGTTTACTTAAATCTTAAATACCAATCAAAATCATGCTTATTCCCTGCCAGATTATCCATGTCTTCATTACGTAAAACAATGCAAGACACTGGCAGCTCCTGTCCATAAAATCTAACTCAAAGACCCATCATGGTTCTGAGGGGTGTGTTGAAGGTGTTAGTCAGAGAATAGGGGCGGGACACAACAAAGCGTAGCTAATTATGTCTAGTCTAAGACGCAGGTACGAGATGGAACTGGATGGGTGCGCTTCGAGCGATGAGAGCGGATAGGCTTGAACTGCTAAACGCACCATGTAATTAGGCCGAGGGGGAAAAATGGGGTGGGAGCAGAGAGAACAGAGCTTTGCTTTCCACCACGCCTAGGTCTTAGCCCTAGAACAAAAGCAGGGTGGCTGACAGCGGTTTAGGTGCAGCTGCTTAAAAAAAAAAATCAGTCAAGTAAGAAGATCGTGTTCGTAGGCGGATTTTGTTGTTGAAAGTAGGCTCTTACACTGATAAATTAAAAGAAAAAAATCACATGAATGACGGGCTCTTAGGCAGAGACCACTGTATTTGCAGAAGATTATCAGTGTATTTATGATCAGAAAAAAATGAATTGTGAGTATAATTTTATCTAGATTTTGAATGCCTCGTTGCTTGTAGGTTTAAATGTGTATAACATAATATCATATTTTTTTTCTTTTAGTACTAGTTCTGTTATGATCCATATGATCATTCTGCTTTTTTATATATTATATGTATGATTAGTCTGCCTTTTTCTATTATATATGGTCAGTCTGCCTTTTTCTATTGTATATATGATCAGTCTGCCTTTTCCTATTTTATATATATGATCAGTCTGCCTTTTTCTATTATATATGATCAGTCTTCCTTTTTCTATTGTATATATGATCAGTTCACCTTCCACCCAACCTATACCCCGAGTGGCTTATTATGGTCTGCCTCTTGTGTTACAGACACTGATGCACCCCCTCTGGCAAACCGTGATGTCAGGAATTTGGTGATTCTCACAGAGCTGCCTTTTGTTGTCCATTTTTTGGACAGAGTGAAGGTAACGTGTCAGAACATTTAAACAAAAAAATTCTTTTAAAGAAATTGAATGAAAATAAAATTGTAGAAACACAAAATTTTTCTGTTCAGTTCTTTAGTTTTTGACAGTGACTAAGCTATTATTCAAATTATGTGATCATTAGAATGTCTGAGAAGCATTTCGTCATGAGCTTGGATGATCTGAATACTTAATAGAAAGTGATGTGTGCTCATCATGGCACACAGTGTTCAATATTTGCCTTTCTCTTTATCACATCTTATGCATGTCAGTTCGTAGCGAGATGTCTTAAAGACTTAGATTAATCATAGAAAATTTATTTTACTTTAATCATACCACATGGCCGTAACATGGCATCATAGGCAAATGATGGGGCTGCAGAACTCTTAATGAGGTGACCCAGTCATGCTGGTCCTTGCATTTATCCTTAGATAAGACACAATTTCCCCCTTTCCCCAAGATGGGATGTGGTTGAATATCTTATGGGGAAGTAAAACGATGATGTCCTTTCCGGGAGGTCTTTTAGGCTCATCTGTTCCATTTGTACAATTGTAACTAAGATGATTTGGTTGTCTAGACATTGTAGATCTAGCCTTAGGGGACTTAAGTTACTTAGTAGTATTCAGGAGGTCTTGGAAGACTATCTTGTCATTTAGCGGGTGCTTCAAGTGCAGCGTCTTGTGTAGCTGGGAAGGTCGATCCCGTAGTGACAGTCCCTTCCACATTTGGGGAAGGTCTGATTTGTTTCTGGTCTGGCTTCCTGGTTTCTGGCCTTCCTTTGTTGTTGTTTTGCCTCATTTTGTTGGGCAAGTGTCCTGTCAAACTGGTAGAGGCCTTGATGAACATCTCTAAGCTGACCAGTCAGAGGCTAGGTTTTCCTATGTGCTGAGGTTGATGTAAAGGGCTTTCAGATTCTTCCTAAGTGACTTAGTTACACGGATGTGATATTTCCCTCAAAGGTGCTTCTTTGTTTCTTCCCAGATCTTACAAAGTCTCATCCAGGTGGACAAGAGGGATCACCAGGGGGAGCTCACCAACTTTGGACTAGGCCCTTCCATTGTGATCAACATCCGCAGAAATTTTATTTATGAGGATGCTTTTGAAAAGCTCTCACCTGAAAATGGTAAGCTGTGCATATATTTTTATGCTTTTTTTTTTGTCAAAGAGGATGTCTTAGAAATGAATGAAAGAATTAATGTGTGAGTCATTGGGTCTATTTAACCCTCTTGTGGCGAATGTGCGGTTTCCAATAAATTCCTCTTTGGAAGTCATTGGATCAAATCGGCCCCACACGCATCTGAGCAAATGAAGTGTGGTTGTTTGATAATGTTTGGGGGAAAAAAATATTAAAAAAAGAAACATTCACAAATACAACAAAATGAATTGCAATACAATGTGTACAAATGGATGATAGAAGAATGCAAGGAGTCTCATGGTTTAAATTTCTTTATTAAAGTTGTCGTTAATTTTTTTCTACACGTACAGGTCAATTAGACCGACGAGTGGCGGAAAAGGTTAAATTAAGGACCTATTGTCAAGAGTTGTCTTATCAAGACTTTAGTATTCTTTCAAGCTTTACAGAGAAGAGAAGAAGTAAATTTGATGATGATGTATTTTAAAACACAATGGTTTCAGTCAGAAATATGTAATACAATGCACCTTGAATACATTTAGCACGGATCCAATGAGACCTCGCATTCAAATCGAGAGTCTTTTTCTCTCTACAGTGGAGTCCAGTTATCTCGGACACGGAAATCTCGAATTCACGAATATGTCGAACATAATTGTGGGCCCCATTTAAGCCCTTATCTTTTCTTTGTATTGACAACACGGAATTCTCAAACACCCAACACGTGTATCTTGAACCAATCCACATGGTTGTTGGACTTTGCCCTTAGGTTTTCATCAGCAGAAAAGTCTTTTTGTTCAACTGGGAAGCCTATCTTTCGACAAACCACGTGCGCAGGGCGGCTGTCGCTTCGAACGGATGGGTCGGTGGTGTTGGAAGGGCTGTGGGGGAGGAACGGAAGCGCTCTGTGTGTGTGTGGGTGGGGGGCGGGAGGGGGGGGAGGTTGGGGTGGTTAGGCGTGGACTAACTACATCCAATGTTCACTGTATTATGTTTGAACTAAATCTTTAAATTCAGGTGTGACTTTAGGGTAGGCCTACTCTCTTAGTCAACATGAGTTCCGTTGACTTTTGACGAAGCTTTATTAAGCTTTATTAGGCATTTCTGTAAAAGGCAAGCATATCTCAGTAACTTTTCTAATGTCTGTTTCTAAATAAAATGATTATCAGGCTATTATGCAGTGAACAATGATGTCCAAATATACACAGTTTGAGAAATGAAACAAATAGAGCTTTACTTGTCTATTTCATGATCCATCACTTTCTTTAAACAGAACCCAATCTGAAGAAGAGAATGAGAGTCAGCTTACTGAATACAGCAGGCCTGGATGAAGCAGGCATTGATGGTGGGGGCATCTTCCGTGAATTCCTCTCAGAGCTCCTGAAGACAGGGTTCGACCCTAACAGAGGATTCTTCAAGTACACCGTTGACCGACTCCTTTACCCAAACCCTGAGGCTGTTCTTTTGGTGGAGAATTTCACATCTCATTATTACTTCCTGGGGCGTATGCTAGGCAAGGTGAGATTCAAGGATGTAAGGTAGAGCCAGAGGGAAGCAGGTGACAAAAATATAGTGACAAGTGAGATTGCTGCACAATTTTGTGTTTCAAACTTTATAAGATACTGAAATAATGCCCTTGCCTCCCCTCTTCTTGTTTGCATCTTCACGTCTCTCCTTCTCTTTCTACTCTCTTACTGTTTCCTTTTCATTCATTGGTGTCCTGCTTTCCTACTCAGGCCCTGATGGAAAACCTCCTGGTGGAGCTCCCTTTTGCCAGTTTTTTCCTGTCGAAGATCTTAAGTCCCACCAACAGTAACCTGGACATCCACCATCTGCAGTCTATGGACCCCCTCATGTACAAGTGAGTACCTACACTGTCCTGTTTCACAAGAAAAAAAGTTAAGCTCCTTTATGTCTGTTAGACCCAAAGATTTTATTTTTTGTTATAGTTTAAATGGCATATGATGAAAAATCATTTCTTTCCTTCTTGTTGATCTGTTACACATGCACAATCACTACAGCAAGCATAAATATGCATATGCATGTAAGCATATATAAACAAACAAACAAACAAAAGAGAGAGGGTTCATAAATATGCTCAGCACTCTTCACTGTTTTGTATATTTGACAAGTTGTATACACAGCAACTGATCTGATCTCATAAGTCGTATCGATTTTTCAGAAACCTTCTGTATTTGAAACATTACGAGGGAGATGTTTCAGAGCTTGGGCTAGACTTCACTGTGGTCAACAGCGAGTTTGGCGAAACCAAGGTGAGGTTTAGAACTTGATGTAAATGTGATACTTTAATGTGGTTTAAAAAAAAATATTAAGCAAATGATATTATGAAAGCTTGTGTCACTTGAACTCACTCTGGACGCTGGCTCTGGGGCCAGCACCCTCTGTGTGTGGATTTTTTTTCTCGCTAGAGGAATCACCCAACACATGTGTGACTGGGGGCAGCCTGAAGAACAGCCTTTTGGCTGAATGTGTGGTTCAGTTTTGTAAAGCCCGTATTGAAACTGTTTAAGTTGCCTAGTAGGAAGTGAACCCACCTAGGCCAAGTAGAAAGTTGCTAAATCCGGAAAAGAACCACAACACAACTGAATGTGAACACAGCATGATCACAACGGAATTTAGACAAGATCGACACATTTTCAAAGCGTTTGTTGATTCATCAATGTCGGAAAGTGATATAGAAGGTTACAATTGGGACTTAGATCCAGAGTTTGTGCCACAGAAGCTGAAGAAGACAAAGAAAGTTTAATTCACACTCGAGAGTGGTGATTTCAGTCCAGCCATAATAGAGCCCCAGCCTGGGCCTAGTGGGCTGACTGAAACAACAAGCCCCCCCCCCTCCCATTTGATAACCCTAGATAAATTAATTGAATTTGATATGAGTGACTTTCTATGTGCTCTTTGGACACTTTCCTAACACTTCTGCAACTCTTTACAGCAAAGACATTGTCTTACAAGACAACTGAATACAATTTTGATGTTTTTTAAAGTTTTCTTGTCATTAGATGATGGTGCAAAAAATAGGTTTGAAAATCTCAAATTCATGCTTATTTTCAAAAATTTGTGAAACGAAAAAGAAAGGTAATTGGATTCTGTTTCATTTATTTAAAAGAACATATATATATATTACATGAATAGCTTTGAAACTTTCATTAGAATCCTATACATTTTTAATTTCAGGAGGAAGAATTGAAACCTGGGGGTAAAAATATTCCTGTGACAGCAGACAACAAAATTGAGTACATTCACCTTATGTCAGACTACCGGATTAATAAGCAGGTAAGTTATAGTTATAATGTGTATACATATATTTAGACATTGTATTGACAAATGTCTGTATTAACAGGCTGGTGAGATAGTACATCAATTTATATAGATCGCACACGACTGGATGAATGAGTGAGAGTCAAACCAGTGCTTCGCCTTTATTTTATCTCCAATGAACATCAAGCTTGTTCTATTATTGGATGAACAAGGAGCTGAAATAAATTGAAATTTGTGATCAGTTTCTTTAAAAAAAAAAAAAAATGCAGCTCTATGATGTAAACTTCACAATTGTTCTTTCTCTTTCTTTTTTCTTCTGTGCAGATTTTCCCACTGCAATAGAGTCCAGTCTCACCATATTGTTTTCCCTGCTTTCCTTCCTTACTTACTGCAATACATTCTAATCTCTTGCTCAACTTTTTTTCTTTGCCTTCATTATTGCAATACCAACTTTTGTCTGTCTTAAGTCTTCTAGCTTGTCTTCTTACTGCAATACATTCCAAAGACTTGTCTCCTGAAATACTATTTTCTTTTTGTTTATCTTGCCACTATGCCAGATTCGCTGTCGCTGCAATGCATTCCAAAGGCTTGTCTCCTCAAGCTGTTATATTCTTCTTTTTTGCTTATTTTGCCAGATTTGCTCCCACTGCAATGCATTCCAAAGGCTTGTCTCCTGTTACATTCTACTTTTTTGCTTGTCTTGCCAGATTCGCTCCCACTGCAATGCATTCCGCCGAGGCATGAATGACGTGGTGCAGCTGGAGTGGCTTCAAATGTTCAACAGTGGAGAGCTGCAGGTCCTCATCTCTGGGGCAGCTGTGCCTGTTGACGTGGAAGATCTTCGGAGACATACCAAATATGCAGGTAAAGTAGGCCTATGTATATCGTGCAGATAGATTGACATTACCAGTTGTGCAGGAATGGTTTAAGTTGCGCAGGTAGTGGGATGATATCGATGCAACATCCAAATATGCATGTAGGTTACACCAGTTATAATAAAAAGCATTTATAAAATACCGTTTATCCTGTGAATAGTGAATAGGCAAATCCTTTGGAATATGTAGATAAACAAGTCAAGTGAAGTCTACTGGTAAGGAGATC
>JBDFRD010341205.1:0-10188 GCA_039654405.1 Bullina lineata | reverse complement strand
AGTGCTAAAAGGTTGCCCTTTCTTATGTTACCAATGCCAGTACACAAATTGTCATGATTTTTCTATTTGAAATGATCATATTTAGTGCATGGATAGGTTGCATTTTTTTTGCAATTTTCACACCAAAACCTTGCAATTTTCCACAATTTTTGCTGTCTTGAAAATGCAATTTTCCGCGGGGCCAGACTAATGACTGCTCTGTTGAAATTGTTAATTTATGGTTGTCCGTCCACATTACATACTTACATCTACTTACTTACTGTGGCGGCTGGCATGTAGGGCAGCAACAAAAGTCCTCCACTCCTGCCTGTCCCGGGCCATCTTTTGTCTGCCCAGATGCTTAAAATCAAATAAGTATGCCGTCATGTTTCTTAAAACCCAAGGTGTTTAATTTGCTTTAAAAAATGTTTATGTGTGTCTTGTGTGGGTTTTTTTCTGCAATGTATTCATGGAGGATTCACAGAAAATTTAGTTTATTACAAATAATTTTTAAAAATTGATACCTTGAATTTTTCCTTCTCAATATTATTATTGTTTTTGTAGGAAATAAGACAAAACTATAATTGTGCTTTTTCTACTGCAGGCCTAAAGCTTATGCCACTCTGCAAGAAGCCGTCAAGTGCAATTATGAAAACTGGCGGCTTTGGGAAAACTGTCTCATAGTGAGTGTCCTTACATCTTGTGTGTATAAAATTTGTTTGCACCTTTTAAAATTATTTAAAATTGTACGTTTTGTGCTAGTAGTAGTAGTAGTATCGTTTGGCTACGACTACACTTCTAAATCATTTGTGTCAAGTTTTGTGCTGAATCTGGTGTTTGTGAAGTTAAAAAAAAAAATTTTTATTCTTCCTATAAAATAAAATGAAAATGTAGATAGATAAAAAATGATGAAATTGTGTTAGTGTTATTTAAATGGAATATATAGATCTATGTCTTTTGGATTTATTTTATTTGTGAATAATGCAAGATTTAGATTTCTCACGATTCAAGTTCTCGATGCAACTTGTAATAACATGGGGCTGCAGAGGTTAGTTTTAAATAACAATAATTAATCTCATCTATGTATTTTGTTGAAACATGCCAGCATACCATAACTAAACTCTTGAGGCTCCAGTTTTATTGATAATAACACATGATGTCATACAAGGGACCAAGCCTGTCATTTTGTAACTTGTCCAACTAATGGGACGTCAACCCAACTGTGAAGCGTTTGAATACTACGTGCTACAAATTCATGAAATTGAAAATGTTAATAAAAATTATTATTATTACCGGTATTTATACAAACGCCTAGCAAAAAGGTGGTGTGGTGGCGGAATAGTTAGAGTGTTGGACTCTTAATCCAAGGGTCCAGAGTTCGAATCCGGGAGTTATGTCATTGGGAAAGACACTGGGTACCAGCATATTCTGCTAGGGAAGTAAACCTATGACAGACTAGTGTCCTGTCTAGGAGATAGCGTAAAAATCATCTGTTCCGCTTGACACTACCGAAACCGGGATAATCTCTGGCTTTATGCGCCTCGAGGCCTTGAAAGAACTTTACTTTTCTTACTCGCAAAAGTTTACCATCAGTTATGCTGTATTTGATCCTTTTATTTTCACTAACATGTTTTCACTTTCCTGGCACTGATTTTACTGTTGATTGATTTTTCTTGGAAACAGATTGGAACTGATGTTGGAGAATTTGAGGATGTGATCAGAGCTTATAACAGGCTCATGGACATCAAGGAGAAATGGGTGGACAATGAGGTGAGATATTGTGTAATCATTACGTCTTGCTCATACAGATCTTGTTTAGCAAAAGAAGAATCATTTAGAGTTTTCTAGTTACAATGAAGGTGTAAAGCATATAAGAATAATACAGAAATTCATTTCTTATCTCAACGTGAAGCTGGAAAGTTCAAAGAAAAATAAACAGTCCTAACTATTCTTGTGATGTACATTTTTTTTTAATGTAAAATTTGTGTCAATAATATCTTAAAGCTTTGACACAACTACTTCTTGATATGTATTGCTCACGTACAGGATTTCTTTTAGTCCATCCAAAATTCTCTTTATTCAATTTTTATGTGATATGTCCTACTAATAATATATATATTGTTATTATTTTATATTTATTCAATTTAAACTTTGTTGACCCATGTTTGTGTTTATGTTGTTTAATTAGACATTGATATGCTTGTTAACGTCTCAATTCTTTTTCTATTTTTAGATTTTGAGTATTCTGACCCGGGCTGTGCTGGAGAAGATTCCTGATGCCGATGGAAGACCAGCTGATCGACTTGTGAATAAACTTTGTGAACTGTTTGGGAGAATCACATCCAAAGTGAGTACCGGTATCACATTTGATGTTTGTCTAATTTATCAAAGGAGGGTTGTTGTTTTTTACCCCCCTTTTTTTCATTTACTTCTGATTGCCCACTGCACATCTTTACTGACTAATGAATGATAATACAACTGTTGGATGAAGAGACACAGAAGCAGACCTGCCAACAAACACGATTTTTCCGGGATTGTCCCGGATCCAACGTTCAAGTTAAACCCTCATAAACCGCTAGCTTGTCATGGGTTTACTTCTCCAACAGAGTATGCTGGTACTGTACCCAATTCGTACCTAAGTGGGGAGAGGAAAAATGGTGTAAAGTGTCTTTCCCAAGGACATAACACTGTCACCTCCTGGATTTGAACCCTGGACCCTTGGATTAGGAGTACAAAGCTCTGACCATTCGGCCACCGCGCCACAAAAATACCTCGTAGTTTAATTCTTTTGTTTTATTTTTTTTATTTGTGTGACCAGCATAATTTTTAGTTTTCAAAATGACTAACTACATGTTTGGTTGTTGCAGGTAACATCTGAGGGAGAAATCTGGACCAACTATGCCAAACTGTGCAGTGTGAAAATAGGGGACAGGGACCCTGATCTTGGAAAGGTAAGTTTATCAAGAATGTTGTAGTAAAAAATGTTATGTAATTTAAGGTCATCACAGCATGCCTTATCATTTCTTCATTCTCATAATTCTTAGAGGATCTCTTGCAGACATGCCAACTTTACGGGTTCGCTGTCAGAAATTACAGTTTGCTGTCAATTACAGCGAGGACGCACACAATAAATATATCCTTTTAAGTCTCATTGCCATTGCATTCTTCGTTCTCTATCCTTGTACTCAGTAAAATTACTCTTTTGGGTTCTCATTTTACTGTGAGTTCAGCTCGTGATTACTCCAAAGCTCAAATGGGGTTGGTATGTCTGGTCTTGCTTTACATACTTGACACTGTGTTGATTTGTGCCTGGGTAAATGCTTTAAAAAATATGCCGTGAAAATGCTGTAAGGCTAAGAGTCATATCTCTCATAAATTGATTCTTTCATGCCTCAGGCTGTCCAGCATCTTCAGAAAGCTTACCGCTGCTTCACTCAGAAAGCGGACTGGGAGAAAGACAAAGAGCAGTGCAAGAAGATCTGTACTCAAGCTTTGGATTTGGCCAAGGGTGAGTGAATCGCATGTATTCATCATTCACTGTGTAACTATTGCACAGCAATCCATTGTTGGCATCACAGACTTGTAACTCTTGCAGATTGACACGACTGATCAAGAGAAAGCTCATTTGAATCAGAGAATGTTTAAAAGTTTATCATTCCCAAATACGCCTGTGTGAAAAGACCCCTTTGAAATATCTTGTGTTAAGCAGGCAGTGTGGTGGTGCAGTAGCTGAATGGTTAGAGCGCTGGACTCCTGATCCAAGGGTCTAGGGTTTGAAACGTCATTTTTCAACTTGGTATACACTTAAGACTATCTGGGTACATTTGAAAAAAGAAAGATCACATTTTTTTTTCTGTTGTTTGTTTTCAGTCTATGTGGAAAGCGCTGAAGGAAAAAGTCAGGAGGAAAGTTTACGTCTTCTCGCTAGTGCCAAGCTGATGCTGAAGGGGGCGCTTGTCAAAGTTCAGGTTGGTCTCAGTATGGAACGTAATCGTACTCTTCACAGAAGTGAACATGTGAAATAATTGTGCTGTCATTATACGTAATGTTTATTATTTGAAATTAAGGAAAGGAAAAATTGCATGAGCATGTGTGTATTTATGTGCATGAACTTGCAAAACTCTTTAGTAATACATAGTAATGTACGCAGGGTGGGGAAGTGGAAGAGTTTATTTGAAGTAAGACTTTTAGGCCAATGTCTTGTCACTAACACGACTAACAGGACTACTACTAACAACTCATTGTGCCCGGAGAAACGACTCAGTCGTCAATTCACCCTGCACGGCCCGCGGTAAGAACGACTCAGTCGTCGATTATATAACTCTCAATTTTTGTGACATAACACCCTATGTCCGTGGAAATTTTGCGACAGCCGAAAATACGATTGTTTTATTATGCAAATCCCTTGTTTTTTGTGCCTTTGTTTTCACTACAGCGCGTCAGTTTTGAATTTATAAAGCTTGCTTATAGTTTTGTTTTCACTGAAGCAAGAATGGAGGGGAGAAAGAAAGACGACTGCCTTGGTTTTCACTTGAAGATGCGTCACACACGGTGTTTGATTCAGATCTTGAACTGGATGTAGATCTAGATCTACAAAGTGATGATGGTGACTTCATTCTGTCAAACAGTGATGGCAGTAGATCTAGATCTAGTAGTGAAAGCAGTGCGAGTTGTGAGCCAAGAGGAAAATGGGACACGGCGCTGTTGGAATAATTCATCATCAAGTGCTGCTGCCTTATGTAGAATAGAGAGACAAGCATGTTTGGTATCTCTGACAAGGAAATTGGATTACCTACAAATGTGGAGTACTTTGAGATGCATATGACTGATGTAGTGATGGCCACATAGTCTGGAAGCGTGTGTGGTAAGTCAAAATTTAGAGAAAATTTGTCATCACTTTTGTCGTTTACCTCATACTGTACCAACACAACAACAGAAACAAACTCAAATGCACTTTATAATGATTCTTTATTCAATTGCCTTCAGTTTGGTACTGAATATGACTACCTTTTGTAGTAAAACGTGCGTAATAAGCTAAAAATTACCACAAATTGCATGCGTTTCCTACATTCCGAAAGTAATTCCGGCGAAACAGGAAGAATAAGCCCGGGCGCAATGAGTTGAATACTTGCCGGAGTCTTATCTGATGAGTTGGGTAGTCAGTGAGCAGTATTTTTTCTCGACACTTTCTGCTAAAAAGGGGGTAGATGTATTTTATATCCCCTCATCTTTGTTCTCTGTTGTCCTTCACAGAAGCAGCACACAGATCCCATCTCCCAGGTTCTCGACCCGGAGGTTGTCGACGTTTGTCAAGCCATGGACTCCAGGTTGTCTGAAATCATGTCCAGAATAGAAACTGTGAAGAATGTATGAAGGCTGATGATTTGCTTAGGAAACATTTTCATTTTGGCTTAGAACTGGCTGTCAGATAGCAGTGTATTGATGACCACCTGTGCAAGATTTTACGAGTATAAACATATTAAGGCTGCAGCAAATGTATGTAAAAATCATCTGTTCCGCTTCACGCTACAGAAACCCGGGATAAGCTCCGGCTCTATGGGCCTTGAAGGAACTTTACTACTTAATGGTATGTGAAGTTATATCTATGAATGTGTTTAGATTTAATAGATGAACAAAAATGAAGTGAATTTCAAAGGATTCGTGAAATTGTTCACTTGAGCAGTAGGTCAGTGTGGAGATTTCAAATGTCTCTTTGGCGGAAGACTGTTTTTATAACAAAAATAAGTGAAGCTGAAAATGTCATCAAACAGCTCGTGAATCTGTTTACTAACAACACTGTACATGCACCATGAAATGGCAGGTACAGTTAATACATGGGCTATTTTTTTTTGGGAGGTGATTTTATTGGCTACTGATGCCCTATAATAAAATGTAACAAAGTGCCGCTCCCCCCCCACCCACTTAACTTTATATAGGCTACCATTTTTCTGAGCATGCGCAAAAAAGTACACAAACAAAGAAACCTGACGAATTTTGGGTTAGGGTTCTACTAGTGGCCTATGTAAGGTCGTCAAATTTTTTTTTTTCCCTTTTTAAAGAGGGGGTGGTGGAAGAAGTCTGTCAAAGGGTAAAAATGTGAAATGTAAGATTAAGAAATTGTTCCAACATTTTAGCACAATAAACTGCTGAAATACAAATTCTACTTGTGTCTTGCCTGAAGTATAATTATTGTTGCTGTTTCATGTGATGTTTTTGTCCTAAGTCTGTGTGACAGTTATTTTAACAATGTTAACTTATTGTCAAACTCTTGTGTTTCTGCTCTTTTAACTTTTACTCAAGTAATTTTATTTTTTTGGGATACATTTATGTTATACACAGTTATTTTATATTCAAATTCGAACCTTTTTTAAACAAAAGTGCTGCTACAAATTAAAGACAAAAAATGCAAAAATCCATGCCATGAAACCTATTGCAACAGAAAATATAAACTGAGATACACTGTAGTACATTAATAAAAATAAAAGAAAGAAATGCCCTCATGGTTTGCCTTTAACACTTTTTATCCATGCAGTTCTTCATTTAGTAAAAGCCCTTATATCCACATCCCCCAATTCCCAGTGCTAGACAAACATAATATCTTTTAGAAAAAACATGGGTACATCAACAGAAATGTTTTGAGGGAAAAATAAGATATTGACTTGATATTTTCAGAATATGTTCAGTAAAGAGTGCTTTAATTTTTTACGCAATGATTGCGTCGATCGGGTCACTTGACTTTGGCGATCATCTTGGAAAAAAGTAGGTCAAGCAAAAATGAATGGAAATATTCAATTTCAGAAAAAAATACAAAACCAAGCAACAAAAATAGTCTAGAATATTCTGTGTATGAACATAAGACATAACAAAATGTATCGCTGTACATTTTCTTTTAGATGGTTTGAAATAATGGAGATAATGTAACAAATCACCTGTTCTGCTTCACGATACCGAAACCAGGATATAAGCTCCAGTTCCATGGGCCTCATTGGCTTTGAAGGAACTTTACTTATACGTCAGCTATCACTGGGGCCCCTCTGCATCTGACCATCTTCTCAGTCCAATTGTTTGTGTGTACAGTGCTCAGCAAAGACAATTGTCACGCCAGGTCACAACAACTACATGTACATCACCGTCCCTGACAAAAGATTGCTCGTCTCCTTCCTTGAGCTTCAAGTTCTTCTTCTTCTTCAACTTCGTGGGGGAATTTCTGCCTAGGGTCTATATCAAGGCAGGTGTCAACTGCCCCAGTTTGCTTGTCTTTGAAGATCCTTCCATAAGCTGGGGAATGTATAAAAATTGTCTGTAAACAAAATTAATGAGATTGGTGCCGGTGTATTTTGTCATGGCTGGCAAGGTTGTCATTGTTCAACTCAAAAGCTCCTTTCCAGCATGGTATGGAGAATGAACTTCAGACAGTAACGATTCACAGAATCACACAAAGTCTATACTTTGAAGCCACGTTTAGTGGGCTCATCAGGCATGAATTGCCTGAAGTGAACTTCCCTTGAAGCGAGCCATCGATCTATCTATGCTGAGGTGTTAATGAGGGTAGTATGCTTTTGCATAAACATCCTTGCCTTAGTTTAGTTAGGTCCAAAAGGGGATGTATCTTACTCAGAGCTTTATAACCAGCTTGCCCTCTTGGTATAAAAGTTGCATTGTTTTTGAAGTTTGAAATAGAGAAATGAAGAAATCATTTGGAAGCGATGGCGTGTCATGACTTTCGCAAACGAAGATTTCAAGAGCCAAAAATGTGTCCAGTGGTCTAAAATCCCTGGCCGGGGGTTTAGACCCATTGAAATTTGCAATCCAATAAAATCTTTCATTCCATTTCTCTCAACTGCTTTCCATCTTCTTCTGTAATATTCACCCAACCCAGGCAGGGCCTGTTGAGCATAGATTCTAGATCTAATTGTTTGTCTGCTCGACTATCTGATCCACTGCTGTCAGGGGAAAACAGAGGAAAGAAATAGAGTGGGGTAGCCTATAGATCTAGTCCTTTATATGTAGGCCCTAGGTCTGGATCTAGGATTCCTGTTACTCCCCCACCCACTCACTCTCATGAGGGTCCTGATCTAGATCTAAGTAGCCCTCCCAAGGCCCATTCTTCCATTGTATTTTGCTGATGAACACAACTACAGCCATGCTCGCTTCCAGTCCTTCCTCCATCATTTAGGCTTAAATCTACATGTACATTCACACTTCTAACTAGGCCTAGATATCTAGATCTAGATATAGAGCCAGATATGCATAGATCTATGTACATGTAAAACTAGATCTAGATCTAGATCTAGAGTCTAGATAATCTACTACATGTACATGCACTAGATAGATCTAGTGTCAGCGTCACTCTACAAAGAACTAGAATCTAGATCTAGATCTAGATAGATAAGGAATTTATATTAATTTAACATTTTTTTCTTTTTAGATATATAGATCTAGATCTAATCTGGATATCTAAATACTCAATATCGATCGGGTTCTGAGCCAACCAAAATATTAGATCTCTACATATTGCCTACTTGCAGAACGAAACGCGTAAAACATCGGACAATAGCCTAGATCTAATTTGCCAGGTAGGCCTAAAAGAAATTTAATTGTAAAGACAATAATAGTGTCAGCCGTCAGCCAGATTTTTATTTTTAAAAGGTCAACAATGGTTTTTTGGCCTCCTCAATGTAATTATGTTGGAAGTAAAAGTAGCTATCTGGACAGTACAATTGACCAGAAAAATAAATAATTTGTAAACCCAATTTGAAAATAACCCGGAAGTGTCGTATAAATACTTTTGTTAAAGCCAAATTAAACAATTAGGAAATACAATCTGGCAAGTGGCCAGATCCTTTTGCAATATATTGTAATTTTACATTTCATAAATTAGGTCAAGTGGTCACTCACAAGTAAAAATATGTGCCAAATGCAATTAAGTGCTATAAATAATTTGTATGAGCCAAATTTCAGCTAGTCAACTAGATCTAGATCTACATTGTAATTTCAAAAGTCTGGTGATTGTCAAGTTATTTGAAACATTGAATAATCTTTTCTTTCTTTCAATCTGTTTCACAAATTAGACACTTTTGAATTGTTTTTATTCAAAATAGAATAGACTTTCTATCGCCTTTTGCAATTCAACTGTGTATGCTACGATTGAGACTAGATCTAGATCTAAACAAGGGTTAGATCTAGACGCATGAAGAATCCGGCAAGAGTAGAGGGTGGTTGTGTGTGTGTGTGTGTGTGTGTGTGTGTGTGTGTGATGTTTGGAATACATCCACATCCAGTCACATCATTTCTTTCTCATCGAAATGTTCTTGTAATCGGAATATATAGATCTAGATTCTAGATCTAGATCTAGATCTAAATCTAGACTTATACGTTTAGCTTAGATCTAGTCACATCTCCTTCTCCTGTGTCCCCTCCCTCCCAGTTTGTCTTAACTGAAAGGAATGTTTCTATATTTGCGTATTTTTGATAAACTGAAGATAGATTCTACAATGTATACGGTCAGTCGCGTCATCAGGAAATGTGCACATAATGAGCCAGTTCACTTTCGGCCTAAATTTAGATAAAAATCTGGCAATGCGCGCAGGTTATGTTTAAGTTTACACACTAATTCTTTTCCGCTTTCGATTAATCCAACTCATCCACGTCATGGAAACATTATCAGAACTGAAAGTAAATATACAAGGCTACATTTTTGTTGTTGGTCCGTTTAAAAACATCCAGCTGTGATATTAAACAACAACAAACAAACTGAAAGTCGCCAATATTAAACATTAGAGCATCGCGGCGTTGTGTGTCTTGTAACCCCCCCCCACACACACACACACACCCCTCCCTACCTACCCTTGAACGCTGTCTACCTCATGAGGATCGCTGATACTATGGAACCACGACACTGATTAATATAAATACTTTCAGGTTATTGTACTAGATCTATATCATCACCCTTGGATTTGACTGTTTGGATAGTGGGGCGGGGTTTAAATAGTGTGTGTGTGTGTGTGTGTGTGCATAGGTGTCCCAGTTCAGCGAGAGATTGTTGATGACCTCATATATCGTCTTTGCGATCAAACGATATCAAATCGTGTAGGCGTTACACATTATATAACTTTCTCTTTGGTTTATCTAATCTGTCTGTCTGTCTGTCTCTCTCTCTCTCTCTCTCTCTCTCTCTCTCTCCCTCTCTCTCTCTCTCTCTCTCTCTCT